>SNQJ01S0123416.1:8300-19750 GCA_010110895.2 Picea sitchensis | reverse complement strand
TTCTTAGAAGGTTCTACTTCTAGAAGATTTCTCCTCTAGAATGTTATTAGGTGATGGTAGCACTATATAAAGGGGTTCAAGCAATGTAATGAGACATGAAGAAAAATATTGTGTTTGGAGCGGTAGCTCAATAGGAGGATGCCCCCTCGAAGAGGCAAGTGAACATGAGAGGATCTCTTCCATAATAGGATCCATTGTACGGTGTTGCCCTACCTCAAGGGTTTGATAGTAATAGAGGAGATTTTGCTTGTTCTTGTATATATGTTGCGGTAATTTTTTATTCAGTCTTTGGTTCTTAACCAGTGGTATCAGAGAACTTTCCTTGGCAGACATTGTGGGCAAATATTCTTTATGTTTGCAGATTTTGTTTTTGGAGAAGAAAAAAGAGGGCCGCGACATTCTAGACATTTTTGGTATATTTTTGTGTAAAATTTGTAGACACAAGTTGTATATCTGAGTTCCTCTCAGAAAAACACCCAATTTGAAAAAAACAATCGTCTGAAATGGAGTCCGGGAAGTCAAAATATTGAAGTTTTAAAATCTGCAATTTTTCAGGGTTTTTTCCACGGACGGCGGCGCAATTTTTTTATTTTATTTCTGTAGCAGCTGGAGGCCGAATTTTCCCAAACAAGTTACAAATTTGAGTTCCTCTCTCAATTTCACCCAATTTCAAAAAACAAAATCAGCCAAAATGGAGTCCGAGAAGTGAAGTTATGAACATTTTAAATTCAACAGTTTTTCAGGGTTTTTCTGGAAAACACCGTGATTTTCTGCAGTAATTTATTGTTCCATTTTTTGGGTTTTTTTGTGACGACTGCGGGACCGAAGAGCTCATAGGGTTCTCAAATGGATATTTCCTCTCAAACCCTCAAATAAATTCTTGAAGCATTCAAAACCCAATTGTATGATACATTGAATGACAAATTGGATGCCTTTGGAGATGGCTTCAATGATAGTTTTCATAGTATTCAAGATTCATTGGATAACATGCAGGAGAGATTTCTTATGGTGGAGCTCAGGGATGAATATAATCAATAAATATATGCTTGGTATGATTTTGAGGCTGATTGTGATGATTGGTATATGGATAGTTGTCATTTTTGGGATGACAACTACTTCCATATTTTATTTGATGACTCTACTCCACCTTCTGTAGAGAACATCAATGTCCCACATCAGGAGCTAATTACCAGTGTCCAACCTGCATATTCTAAAATGGTATTGTTCCTTCCAGATTCATCTTTGATCATCTCCCACTATGTGGATGAATATTCTTATTTGAATCTACATGATAGGTGTCAGTATTGGGAGCATCATTTTTAGTTGGTTATTGGGTGTCGATATCTTCCGTGTGGAGTTCACATGAGCACTTGGACATGGGACCCTGGTTTACAATGGAGTTTGGACTACTTCAACATGGTGAATTCCATTTCTCAATGGGACCTTGATTCTCTAGTCTACTTCAGCACTATGGTCCACACTTATCCATGGGACCCTGGTATATGGTTGTAAATTAAGCATTGAGGACAACGCTTTCATAAGGGGGATGGAATGTAAGGTAGCTAGAGAGGTAGTGGGGGGCCCCAGAGAGCCCATAGTGATAATAGTGGAGGCCATTCAATGTAAGGTGGACTATTTCCACTATATTATTAAATAAGGCCCACTATGGTAGTTATATATAATAAATGGGTAATTAGATATAATAAATGTAAGAGAACTTCTTAGAAGGTTCTACTTCTAGAATATTCCTCCTCTAGAATGTGCTTAGGTGATGGTAGCACTATATAAAGGGGTTCAAGCAATGTAATGAGACATGAAGAGAAATATTGTGTTTGGAGCAGTAGCTCAATAGGAAAATGCCCCCTCAAATAGGCAAGTGAACAAGAGAGGATCCCTTCCATAATAGGATCTATTGTACGGTGTTGCCCTACCTCAAGGGTTTGATAGTAATAGAGGAGATTTTGCATATTTTTCTTGTATATATGTTGTGGTCATTTGGTATTCAGTCTTCGGTTCTTAACAAACACCCATTAAGACGATATTGAGTGAGACTGCACAGTGTACCCTGTGCGTTGTGTTTCCTTCTAGTCTACCAGGAGGGCAGATAGTTTTAGAGGCTTTGTTGGAACTCCGAACAAACATGAACCCTGGGTCAATAAAATCAGACAAGATATAAGCTATGTAACCAACAATGAGCTTCTTGGGGGAGGCCAAGTGGTTCCTGATTTCTAAGTAATTATATAAACCCATATTTGGTTGGGGTGGGGGGCACCTGTTATTATTCATTCATTGTTACACCTTTTCCACTCTTCATTTTTGGGAGCCTCACTCTTGTTGCATCTGTATGCTCTTAGTATGAGCATGGATACAAATGGTTGTTTGGGTGGCTCTTGGTTAATTTTTCTCACAACTGCGAATCCTGGGAGTCCCAGCATGGAGATTCGTGACCAGAAGCACTGGATCCCTGGAAGGACATGGACAACCTGAGAGACTGCGTCGCAGAGAAGGGGTTCCATTCTCTTGGGTTTTGCAGGCTGGGTAGAAGAGAGATGGTGTAACTTGGATTGTTGTGAGTGATGAAAGGCCTTTGATAGATTGAGTGTTGAAAGGTCTGTTAGTATGAGATTGATGGTAGTTCAGATAGAACTGTCCACAAATGAGAATCCTTGGAGTTTCCAATAGGGATATTTCCTGACTAGTATCACTGGAGCCCTGGAGAGAAATGGGACAACTCGAGGGACTGCATGGTAGAGAAGGGTGTTTGTTTCTTTGGGTTGTGCAGGATGAGGGGGAAAGAGAGATGGAAATTTGGATTTGTTGTGTGATTGGGAAACGTGAGAGCTAGTTAGCCATCTGCTATGTGTTTTAGATTTCGTCTAGGACCCATCCTTGTGGATTCATAACCCTACCTCGGGGGTGACCAACTATTGAGAGTAAAATAACATCAATTTCTATGGTTGGGAGGAACGTCCTTGGTCTGCATCCAATTGGTGAATGTTTACTTTCAAAGATAAGTTCTCTTTGTGTTTTATGTGTAATGTTTATTTCTGTTGTGTATTTAATTATCTCTGATATATGCATTTTTAGTGTGTCTGTATGTTGGCTATTTGTTGTGCATGTCACATTGTTTATATATTTTATGTTGTGGCATGGATATTGATTAATGCATGTGGTTTTTTCATGTTTTTTTTTTCGGATTAAATGTTGTTAGAATTCGAGATCTGTTCAAAGAACTGTGTCTTGGGACTGCAACATGCCACGCCTGCTAGTGACTAGGTGTGTTGCAGTCGGTTTAAGTGGCATATCCTGGCCTGTGGGTGGCTAGGTATGTTACAGATTGGTATCAAAGCCCAGTTTCTAACACTAAGCTTGGATGGGCCTTGTAAGTTGAAATTGTAGTGCAATTTCACAGAGAATTTAAGTTACACAGTGCCAAGGGGGCGTTGAGAGAACACCTTGACTATCTTAAGAAGCTCAGGAGGTTTAGCATTTTGAGAAAGATAACAGAGGAAAGAAACTACAACAATCATGGTTTTGGACCACAAAGTTTAGATTTGGTCCATTGGATCTATTCGGAAGAAGACATATCCCTCACAGCCATCGGATCCGGGAAAGTAGCACGATTGTTAACCCCTCAAGTCCTTTAGACTTCGCTGCTTTGGCAGTTTTCAAGTCTTTGACAGAGAGGAGGAAAAATCCCTGAAGGTCCAAAGTCCTATAGTAAATATACACCATAGATCATTTGGGAGAAGGTGATTTATTGGATCCCCAAGTGGTTCGACAGTTCGACACTCTGGGGAAATTTGTTTGTGGTTGTGTGGAGGGAAGAGTTCCATGAAGTCCCGAAGTCCAAAACCAATATGGACTATTCATGTTTTTGGACACGTGTCTACATATTAGCAAGTATTCGAGAATTCAACATTCGAGATATTTTTGGTGTAGAGTGGAGAAGTCTCTCGAAGCCCGAAGCACCGAAGCTCCAGAAATCACTTGTTCGGGAGTTCGCTGATTTGGAATTTGACAATTTGGGGGTTGGGTGGTGTTCAATAGCAAAAACCCTTGAAGCCCGAAGTTCCTTAGCTCCGGAGCCCCAAAGCTCCAAATAGCATATGCTCGGAAATTTGGCATTCAAGTGTTTTGAAGTGTTATAGTGTGAAGTCTTCTGAAACCCAAAGTTCTGGAGCGTAGAAGTATTAAAGCTCTGGAGAGCGGTGATTTGGGGACTCATCCACTTCGGCATTCGGGGGAAATCTTGTGTTTTTTTGCGAAAACCTCCAAAGCCTGGAGTCCCAGAGCTCCTACCGATCGTGGATCTTAGCCAGAAGCATGGACCATTGATTATTGAAACCTTTGGGGTTTGTCAGTTCTGTGTTTGAAGGAAGTGAAGTGTTTTGCAGTAAGATCCTCTGAAGCTCAGAGTATCGAAGTCCCAGAGTGCCATAGTGACATGGCATGATGAAATCACCTAGGGTGACGTGGACCCACTTATGCATGCCACGTGTCAACTTGATTCGTGCCTGTATAGATCTTATGTGCCAGTTGGAACTCAACACATGTCACTCGTCGATTGGGCCACATGTCATCTCCATATTTTTGATGTATAGCACCCCTGGTGCATAGTGCTTAAGAAAACCCCGACAGTTCGAAATTTCGGCATTCGAGAGTTTTCAGGTGTGAAGTTGTAAAGACCTCCAAAGCACCAAGCTCCAGAGAGCCTCTCTATGAGTTCTCCAGTTTGACATTTGGGAGAAATAAGGTGTTAAGTTAGTAGATCTCCTGAAGCCCGAAGTTCTGAAGTATCGAAGTCCTGAGGCTCTGAGGAACACCTATTGGGAATTTCGGCATTTGGGAAATCTGTTGTGTTATGCTGAAAAGTTCTCCAAAGTCTTGAAGCTTCGGAGTGCCGAAGTAGTAAAGCTCTGGAGAGTGAAGGTTCGGGAGTTCGCAATTCAACATTTGGGTGTTTTGAAGTGTTCTGGTGTGAGATCCTTCGAGGTCACGTGGAACTTGGTTTGAAGGAAGCGCCTTTGCAGTTTTCGATTTTTTGTATCATCTTAGGGGGTTGAAAGTGGTTTTCAGGGAGCCCTAACTTTCAACTCCGATATCTGATTGGGGCGAGATTTCAGTCGTTGGAAAGATGATTCAGAGGAGAATGAACTGAAATAATTCTATTTTTGGATAACTATTATAATTTTTTTTTTGTGAATAAAAAGTGGATCCATATATTAATTCCAGCTAAGAGCTTACTAAAAGACCTGCAACCTATCTACTTACAAATATGCCTGCAGCCTATCTGCTGACAAAAATTCCCATAGCCTATCTTCTTACAAAAATTCCTCCAACCTATCGACTTAAAAAGATGCCTTAGATCATTGGGATCAGGTCAACAGTTCAGATCTCCTCGAGCACCAATGATCCAGATCCACTCTCACATTTTGTGATTCCGTGTATCACAACTTCACGACTTGGGTTGATAGTTCCCTCCATGTTTTGAACTCCCGATTGTTGAGTTCCCAAAATTTTATTGTGTTAGATCAATGGGACCAAATCGATGGTTCAGATCTACTCTAGCACCAACGGTCCATATCTGCTCTCATATTTCACGATTTCGTGTTTCCCAACTTCGCGACTTGGGAAGACAGCCCTCCATGCTCTAAACTCTCGAAACCCGAGTTCCCAAAATTTTCTCACGTCAGATCAATGGGGCCAAATCGACGGTTTAGATATCCTCAAGCACCAATGGTCCAGATCCGCTCTCGCATTTCGCGTATCGCGACTTGGGCTGACAGCTCCCTCCATGCTTTGAACTCCCGATTTCTGAGTTCCAAAAATTTTCTTGTGTTAGATCAATGGGACCAGATCGACGATTCAGATCTCCTCTAGCACCAACGGTCCAGATATTCTCTTGCATTTCACAATTTCATGTTTCACCACTTCGCGACTTGGGCAGACAGCTATTTCCATGCTCCGAACTCCCAAAACCCGAGTTCCCAAAATTTTCTTGCGTCAAATCAATGGGGCCAGATCGACGGTTCAGATCTCCTCAAGCACCAACGGTCCAGATCCACTCTCGCATTTTGTGATTTCACGTATAGAGACTTCGTGAGTTGGGCTGATAGCTTCCTCCATGCTTCGAACTCCCGATTGCCGAGTTCCAAGAATTTTCTCACATCAGATCAATGGGACCAGATCGATGGTTCAAATCTCCTTTAGCACTAGCGGTCCAAATCCGCTCTTGCATTTCGTGATTTCATGATTTTGCGACTTCGTGACTTGGGCAGACAGCTCCCTCCATACTTAGAACGCTCGAAACCCAAGTTCCTGAAATTTTCTCTCGTCAGATCAATGGGACCAGATCAACGGTCCAGATCACCTCGAGCACCAACGGTCCATATCCTCTCTTTCTTTTCACGACTTCACAAATTTGGGAAGCAACAACCTCCATGCTCCTGACTCTTGATTGTCGAGGTCCCTAAATCATCTGCCAATAGACGTTCTTACGCGCTCTCTCCTGAGATTATGATCGTTTCGTACTTGGAAGAGATTCTAAGTAGACAAAGGTGGCACCCCGTCCGGATTAGAGCCATCTAGATGAGAAATCTCCTCGCATTGGAGCCAGAGGGGTGATCTTTGGGACTGCGTGGAATCGTGGAGAATGATCTGCTACATAGATTCAACCCTTGCATTGGCTAGTCTGTCCGCAACTTTTTTTTCACTTCGTCGAATGTGTGAAGGGGTTAGAGTTACAGAGGGTCTGAGAAGAGCCTGGAAGATGTAAAGAGGGCCAAGGAGGTGCCAGCTGGGAGTTAGTTTCCCTAGATCTCTGCCATTCAGGATTTTTGTTTCCAAGTCTATTATGATTTTAGAATCTCCTTCAATTATCAGACAGGTGAGCTTTTGATCTAGTGCTAATTCCACTCTTTTGATAAGACCCTAAATCTCTACTGAATGGTTGGTTTCACATCCGATATTTTCTGCGATGAAGCTTTGAATTTGGCCTAAGTTGTTTCTTATGACTGCTCCATAGCCTGAGTGTCTTGGATTTTCTTTTGATGCACCATCAAAGTTGACCTTATGAAAGCCTTGCGGAGGGAGGAGCCACTTAGAGGGACTGAGGGATTTTGAAAAAAGGGGGGGATGTTGAGGAGGGGTGGAGTGTGCAAACGAGAAGCCCCAGGAGTTGAGGAACGAGAGATGACTTGGGTCAGTTGGGAAGTCTTCCTTGGTCCATGATTGTAGCTGAAGAGTTTCTTGGAGATGCATGAAGATTGTGTTCCAAAGGAGGGTGGGAGGATATGGTTTGGAGTGAGATATTATTTTGTTCCTCTCTTTCCATAGTTGCCAAACTATGAAGCCTGGTAAGAGTTGCCAGGTTCTGTTTAGGATAGGACTTTTGAAGGAACCGACAGAGCCCTAGTCCATGATGGTACTTATGATGTTGTTTTTAAATCGTTTGGTTCTTCTAATGAACTAAGTGGCCTGGTTCCATATGTTCTCACTGAGTGGAAAGTTATTTAGGAGGTTCTCCATGGTTTCTTCCTGGAGATGGTAGAGATGGCAGATCGAGGGGCCGATGAAACTTTGTTTTTGAATATTTTCCCAAGTTAAGATATTGCTCTGAAGTAGAAGCCAGAGGAAACTAGAGATTTTGGGCCAGAGTTTTGATTTCCATATTGTTGTCCAGATGCTATATTTCTGAAGGTTATGGAATTTCTCCTGAAGAGTGTATCCCTCCTTGAGAGTGAAGCTTCCATGAGGTGTGTATCCCCATCTGAGAATGTCTTGTTCTATTCTTTTCCAGATTCACCTTTGGGTTGTAGCTTGTTTCCAGTGCTGCAGGTCATAGTCCATTTCCACTTGGAGTTCTTGATGAGTAGATTTCCATCTTCTCCAGGGAGAGTTGCTGGGGGTATCTGTCCACAAATCTGCCACTTTGAGTGGGGCCAGATCTTGAATGTGATTTTCGTAGGATTGTAGATTTTCTTCCAGTTGTAGGTATGGCATTTGATTCTAGGAATCCGTCCAGAATAGGGCATTATGACCATTGCGAACTTCCCAGAAAGCATGCTCTTGTATGAGTGGCCGATTTTTCCAGGCCACATTCCAGATGTTGGAGCCTTAGATTTTATCTTGCATTCTTATGAGTTGATTTTGATGTGTGTTTGGGGCATATTTTCATTTCTATAATTTTCCCAGATCTTTGTTGGTGTGTTGAGCCATCTCCACCAAATTCTTTCTCCCATGGTGCTATTTAATTTTCCAGGGTCCCAAAGGCCCAGACCACCTGAAGATTTGGGTTTGCAGACTTTGTCCCAGCTCACAAGGGCCCATTTTTTGTTCGGGTTGTGTCCATTCCGTAGAAAGTTTATTTGCAGATTCCTTATTTTCTTTATGACAGATTGGGGGGCATCTAGGGATAAGAAGAGGTAAGCTAGAATGGCTTGGAGGATTGAATTTAAGAGAACTAATCTGGCTGGAAGGTTGAGGGAGCGAAAGGTCCAGTTGCTAAGACAGTTGGTGATGGAGAGTAGGAGGGAATCCCAAGAGATGTTTCTAGCTGGAGAGTTAGAGAGAGGGAGTCCTAGGTAGCGAGAGGGCATAGTGCAGACAGGGGTATTCAGAAGTTGAGAAAGGTGTTTTTGGATTGCTACAGGGGCATTAAAAAAGAAGAGCTGTGATTTGGCCAGATTAAAGGTGGAACTTAGTTTAATTGCTTCTTGCACGGTGGGGGCGTTCATTAGTAGTGTGTCATAGACAAATTGGTTGTGGGAGGTTGCCGATTATAATCCATGAAGAAGGAGGCCTTGGAGGGATCCATTTTGAATTGAGGCCTTGATAGAGCGTCCTAGTCCTTTAGCCATTATGACAAAAAGCAAAGGGGAGAGAGGGTCTCCTTGCCTTATTCCTCTTGAGGGGGAGAAGGGTTGAGAGGGGATGCCATTGACGAGGATCAAGAAAAAGTTTGAGGAAATGAGGTTCATTATCCAATAGGTCCAATCCTTCTTGAAACCAAAAGATGATGGGAGAGCTTTCATGTATTGCCAGCTTAATTTGTCAAAATATTTTGAAAGGTCAAGTTTTAGAAGCATACCTGGAGTGTGAGTGCTTTTGAGAAAGTGAATGATTTCATGGACAAGAATGACATTGTCCATGATTTTATTTCCTTCGACATATCTTGATTTCTCCTTGGAGATGATGAAGGGGAGAATTGGTTTGAGTCTTAGAGCTATGACCTTGGAAATGATTTTGTAGATCACATTGCAAATACCTATGGGTCTGAAGTTCTTCGGATTTGTGTCCCTTTCTTCTTTAGGAATTAGAGTGAGGAAAGTGCCATTTAGTGCTGGAAGAAATTTGCCTGAGCTGGAAGATTCCTCCACTAGCTGCCACACTTTCTCCCTTAACATAGGCCAGCAGGAGTAAGAATTATGTTGTGAAAACATGTGGTCCTGGAGCCTTGCCTATGGGTAAATCCTGAATAACCTGATCCACTTATTCTTGCGTTATTGGTGTCATGAGAGCCTCATTCTATTCTTGGGTGATTATAGTTGGGATATTTTGGATCACCCTCTCTATTGCTGAGGTGCAATCCAAATTGGTTTTTGAGAGGAGATCCTTGCAGAAATCTATCAGCTCGTGCGTTATTTCCTGATGAGTTAATAGGGCTTTGCCTTACGAGTCATCCAGCTTTGTGATGCAATTGATGGGGTGTTTGAGGATCATGGAACGGTGCAATAATTTGGTGTTTTTCTCTCCCTCATTGAGCCATTGAACCTTGATTTCTGTCTCCATAGGATTTATTCATGCTTGTGTATTTCTTCTAGTTTCCTTTTGAGTTCATTCTCCTCCTACTGCTGAGTGATTGTATATCTTGCATGAATGATTTGTCCCTGAAGGTTCTCTAGTTTTTGTTCTAGAATTTTCCTTTCCTGGAAAATGTTCCCAATGACTTATTTGATCCATTTGTGCATCTATTGTTTGAAATATTTGAGTTTTTGCTGGAAGAAATACATTTTTGTACCTCTTTGTGTTTCCGCAATGCTCCACCAGTGACGGGCTAGCTCCTGTAAATCTGGATGGGAGAGCCAAAATTTCTCAAATATGAAGGGTTTAAGCTTGGGGGTAGCAATAGTGTCAACTCATATCTGAACCATCCAGTGGCCCGAGCTTGCCTTCGGGAGGATGTTGGAATCTACTAGGGGGCCTTCCAGAAGGAGAGTTTCTGAGATGAGGAAGCGATCAAGCCTACATGTTATTTGTTGGTGACCTGATCATTTGTTGGTCCAGGTGTAAGTGCCATTGCCATTCTCAATATCTACCAGTCTGAGGTTTTCTATGAGTTCCTAGAATTTTGCGTTGTCCTGCTCCAGGCGGTTTCCCCCCCCCTCATTTCTCCTCCAACATGAGAATCATGTTGAATTCGCCCCCTATTATCCATCTCTTGCCTTCTGGTAAAGAACCTAGGTAAGCTAGGCTCTGAAGAAAGAGGTCTATGTATTGGTTTTTCTATGATCCATAGGCATTTGTGATCATTCCTTCCTTGTCCGAGCCTATGGCTCTGTAGTGCATTGTGATGGTACTTGGAGTAGAAAAGCCCTGATCAAGGATGAATGTAGCAGGATTCCATAGGATGGTCATGCCTCCTGAGGCCCATTTTGAGTTCGTTTGATAGGATTCATAGTTATGCCAACATATTTTGATGATATATTTTGCACTTTTCCCTGCACATTTCATCTCTTGTATCAAGAATATATCAAGGTCTTCCATTTTGATGCGGTTTTGGAGAATCCTTTGCTTGGATTTTCCATTTAGGCCTCTGATATTCCAGGTGAGGATATTCATAGTTAACAATTTGGTGGGTGTGAGAAGGATCTCTTTGAGAGATTGTGAATCTGTCCTGAGTTGATCATATAGTTTCCCGCCTCCTTTATTAGCTGGTGAGCCGATTTTCTGCCCCGTCGCTTGTTTTCTTTTTGGTCCCTTCTTGGATCTAGGTTTGGTTTTATGTTGATTCCCATCTTGGAGGTGGCCCCTGCTGATGAGTCTAGAAATACCTTGTGAAATTTCCTTAGTTGGTCCTCTGGTAAGGTATGGAGATCCTTCTTGTTGAGTGCTTCTTCTAGCCTATCTAGGTCAATTTCTGCTAGGTCCTGCTTATCCATTTCCATGACTGTGTCTTCTTCTCTTTCTGGTTCTTTCCTAGAGGCTGGGTGAACCTGTGGATCTGCCTAATTTGTTGGGTTATGAAGCCCTAGAGATGGTTGATCTTCCTTGCGCTTGTTGTGTTCTTTCCCCACATTCTTGTCGGGGTTTTCCACCTCTTCTACCTCTGGAAGGTGATTAAGGGCTTCAAATGAGTTGTTGTTCAGGTTCTTTTTGTCATTTCCAGTTGTGGGCTTCTTCTGAGCTTGTTTCCTTCAATTTTGAACCTGGGTGAATCATTCATTTGG
>SNQJ01S0123415.1:23393-36750 GCA_010110895.2 Picea sitchensis | reverse complement strand
CCTAGGGGTTTTGTTCTTGTTTTTCTTTGCTTCTAGCTGCCACACTCTTAACAAAATCCTCTGTTCTAGTATGCTGATCAGAAAATCCAGGCTTCCCCTCTTTCTTCTTTGACCTCAAGTTGTATATATTTGGATTGCCACTGGTCCTTTCCCCTTTGCTCAGTTCGTTTAGTTGGCTATACATGAGAGACTCTTCATATGCATATTGGGTTAAATGAGGATATGAAGAGGTGTCACCAAGACAATGTATTTCAGGGTCAGTTTCTTCTTCCTCTCCTTCTTTATCAGTAACAAGGTTATTTTGGAGAGGGGATTGGATGTTTTGATCATCCCTATCCCTGTTTCTTTGATCTCTTTGGATGATCTGAGGGACATTATTGGGTCTTCTGAAATTACCCCTATTATCAACATTCTGGGGGTTACTATAGCTCTTCTTTCCTTCAAATTTCAATTTCTCCATTTCTGAAGAAAGTGATTTTACCAGTTTTGTCAATTCATCCACTTGAGGGTAGGAAGCAGAGGAGTCAGATATTGAAGCTTCATCCCTACCTTTTCTTCCATCTCTATTAGATTTACTCCTAATTTTTTCAGCTACCAATATATTAGACTCTACTTCAAGGGCTGCATCTTGCATATGAGCTAAAGAGGTAGCTCTTCTTTCTCTCAATAGGAGGCAAAACTCAGGGTCAAAAGCGTTGGCATAAGTAATCTTGGTAGAGGTTTCTGTAGGATTTATTTCGGTGGGAATATTATCGTACATCTTATTAAATCTTTTTGAGAAGTCTGAAATAGATTCCCCCTCTTTCCTCTTAAGTAACCCAAATTATATAATATAATAAAGAAAATCTTTTTTATCCCCCCGATGCTTCAAGAATGAATCATCTATAGCTTCAATCCTAGAAATAGATATAGGAGTCAAACCCCTAAACCATTTCCTAGTCTCACCATCAAGGCTCTGTACAAAAACTCTCATCCACACATCTTCATTTTCAATGTTAAGATTATCTGCATAACTATTAAAAGTTGAAAGGTGTTCTTATGCAGTTATTTCCTCCTCCCCTTTAAAATTGGGCATGTACTTAAGGTAGTCTCCAACTGGGAGAAAATTCATAGGCTGAGGTAAAACAAAAGGGGCATATCTAGCAGCCACTATGGCATCCATCCTGTTTCTAGGAAGATTAGCACCTGCCATTTGCATGTGAACTGTAGGAGAACCAAGGGGAGATGGATTTTGGACAGGTAGGACTACAACTGTGTTTCTAGGGGAAAGGGGAAGCAGTTGAGTGTTGGAGGAGAATGGTATATGGTTCAAAGGTAAATAAGTCCCCCACTCTTTAGTTACAACAAATTTGGTAGGAGGAGTAGGAAAACCCAAAGTGGGAAAATATTCTAAGCTCCTGGGTCTAAACCACTTTATAATATCAGGGGAAATAGGGGTTTCAAAACTTTCTCCTTCCAAATGAATACTAGAGGGGGGGAGTTCAACAAGAAATATTTCAAAATCTAAATTTTTGGAAACTCCAATAGATGGTATAAAGGGAGAATTGGATACAACTACTGGAGTTTTAAAAGAAGAATAATGTAAATTACCAAAATCACTTGGTACATCAGCCGGAAGTCCTTCTTGAGAGGTCTTTCCTTTCTTGATAATCTTCTCTAGGTCAGATTCAGCTGTTTCTAGAGGTAGATGTGGAGTTGACCTTGTGTGTCTGCCTTTAGGAGCCGCAACTGAAATAGTAGAGTCGCCAGGTGCAAGTTGCAATCTTCAAGGTATTGATTTCTGATGCACCTTCAGAATCAAAATTTCTTTTTCGTTCAATCCCAGGGAAATGTATTCAATTCGTTCCCCGACAACAACACTAAGAATGTTATCACTGAGAGTCACCCTCAGATTACAAAAGGATAATCCAAATACCTATCAAAATGTTTATGGAAGTGGGTTTACGAGTGGAGGTCAAATGGACAAATCTCAGCATGAGAATGTTTTAACATAGAAAATAGGACTAGCAATGCATAAGCAAATGAGGTTCTCATTAACTTCAGTCAGTGGTTTAGGCTAAAGGTGAGCAAGAGGAAGACTTAGTGATAAAATTGGACAAGTCTTCCATAAGCACCCAACCTTCAAGCAACTTGGTGTAGAAAAACGTAGGCACAAGAGCACTCTTGAACTTAAGTTTAAGATACTGAAATATATCACAACAACATTATAATCAAACCTCCATTACAATACAACCACAAAAACTCGTCTGGATCATCCATGGGAGAGCATTTCAGCATAAGAGGAAACATGACAACAAAAGAAAACACTGAAACAAATCATAACAACATTATAATAAAACCTCCATTACAATACAACCACAACATATCATCTGGATCATGCATGCACGAGTGTTTCAGCACAAGAGTAAACAATATGATGAAAGAAAATGAATTCTATTAATGAGAAAGTCTCAGGTCTCATACATAACTAGAGAACAACTCTGTTATCAAACTATTACAAATAGGGAGATTTGGTCAACCATCGACCTTAAAAAAATATTAAACTGATCTATTTATACTCAGATCAGTGGACAACCGCTAGGAGACTCATATGGCCATCCCATCCAAGGATTCTCGTCTGTACATCCTTCTGTCAGAATGTTCATGTATCCTTCTGTCAGATGCAAGATCATATAAACATGGGCCTGGAGGAAAAACCATCCATCATGGTACCTTAGGATGACAATTCTGGCCAGACCCTCCCCGCTTTTCATTTATGGAGTGAGTTTAGGTTTCAACTACGAGTCCTTGTTCATTAATTGATTCCTCCTCGGGATCAGGGCGAGGCTTGAGGACTAGGAGGTGGACACATGCTTCTATTATATTTGACGCTGAATGGGAACGTGATTTCAGGGTCATCAAAAGTGGTTTGTACCCACACTACTTTCAGGCCCAAAACTCACCACCTGCCACCACATAGCTCTCCCACAATACCATGGTTTAGATTTCATCCCGCTCAAGGATTTTAACGCTCGATCATGTTGCGGTGTCAAAATGAAGTGTGGCTGTTGATCTGATCACGATCTGCAATCTGGGAGCACCTGCTATTTTAGCGCCCCCACTAAAGATTATCTTCTTGCCAACTATAACATCCTTCAAACCATGCTTAGAGATGTCGCTAAATTGAACTACACAGGGGATCTCTAATGTTGAAAACTGCACCCGCCTGTTTGCCTGTGCTCATGACTATCACCTGCGACCCTTGAAAACTTCATGTGATAACAATTCCCATGTGGATCAAAGCATTCTTGATGGAGGAAGGGATGTTGACTATTCCCTCGAATGAGATGGCAACCTAGGAACCTGCGCTTAGGGTAGGGTGAATTTGGGGTAGGATAATTACCTAAGAAGGGGAAAGGGTTATGTTAGCACTCTGTAAATTTTGTCCGGCTGAATAGACAAATGACAGAGGTAACTGTTTCAACCAGCTTTAGATCTGAGGCACTAGCCTGCTCAACTTAGAGAGGGCTCTCTCGTGTCACTTGATATATCTATGGAATTCGGTGGCTAGATTTGGTTTGTTTTGGGGTTTTTTAATAAAGTTGCTGGCAAAGAAGGGGAGAACACTATGGGCTATAGAGTCAAAATTTTGAAAGTGAATGGAAATAATGCATCGGTTGATAGAACTCTCCAGAGGACAAAGGCTAAATAAGGCGATGAATCTGAGTTATTCTTGAAATAAAAAGACATGTAGGAAGATAAAGAAGACAAATAACTGCATCAGAGCATTGCTGAAATGAATTCTGAATAAGTTAAGAAGACAATCACATAGTTTAAATTGCTTAAGCCAAGAGCGTCACAGGACGAATTCTGGGCCTTTAAATTATCCAATTTAAACAGAAGAAAATGTAAATGAAATGACATGCCACATGAAATACATACGATGAAAGGAAACAAAGCTCATATCACCACCTGTTAGAATATTTTCATAGAAACTTCAAAACCTTCTGCATTTGTATTCAATTCGGATTCAGAAAATTTACAAATAGAGTTTGATACAACCAAAAAGGTGCTCTTGCACTTCTACCAACATTAACTAATTCAATCCTCATATAACTTATATAGTTTGATAAAAAATAACTGAAACTGAAACCTTTCAGCTTCTATAACAGTTTCGGATGTCAGTTTGGGTATACGAAACGATGTACAATCATTAGCAAAAAAGAAACATTTCACCATCATGAGCAATCTCTCTGCCCGCCTGGCTGCTTTCACTACATCTGGCATGCTCTGCACTTCTGTTGGATCCTATAAGATGGGTGACAGCTGGAGATTATCTGTTGGTTCCCAGGACGTGGCATTTTGTCTTTCCCAACCACACAATTTCCTTCCATTACGCATCCGAGGGGATTTCATAGTCCATCATTTCTTTAATCAAAATTTCCAGGTCGATGCACGTTGCATAGGACATGATTGGCACGTTGAATTTCATCGTTTTGAATTTGTTCAGAATTTTGAAATCATTAGCTAAATGTTCTACCAAGCTAGGACCTTTCAGACTTTCCTCCATATCTTCAAACCTGGAATGGTCCATCCTACATTGCATGAGAGGAGTGTGATAATCTTCCTGCTTGTATAATGAGCCTTTTCCATCCCAGAATGAGGGGAGACCTTTAGCAAACAATTGTTCAAAGGCGTATTTAAACTCCTGTATGCTAAGGTCCATTTGCACAGCTTTATTCTGAACCGATTTGAGTAGGTTGTGTTTGGCAATGATTCTCCTGGCTGAAATAATTAAAGCGGTAATGTCCTTCACACCAATGGTCTGAAGATCGGCAGTTGGTATGGAATTTTGAGCCCATTCCGAGGGATTCTTTGCTAGCACTTCATTTACAACAACACATTTGTTCTAAGATGTAGCAACCATGTTGTCTTTGTCGTTGATAAAGTTCAGATAACTTCTGAATTTAGAAACCTTCGCAGCAATTGCATCCCATATCACATGTTTGGCTCCCTGTAGTAGATTTTTACCCTTCAATCTGGTTTTTAGCTTGTTCACTCTTTCCTGCAGGTCTTGGTTCTCTCTGTGGAGTTGAGCTAATTTCTCTTCCTTCACCTTCGCCTCTTGTTTCAACTTTTCTAAATTTCCGTTTAGATTCTTGATCTCGCTTGTTTTCAAACTTATCTGGGACATAGCCTGAACTAACCCCTCAACATTTGATCCACCCTCCGCATTAGCAGGTACAATAATCTCCATATCTGATGTTGTCGCCTGCATCTGTGACCAACTTTCTTTCTCCTTCTCCAATTGCAACACTTTAGCCTTGTAGTCTAGAGCCTCTTGTCTGAAGGTTTCCTTTTCCTGCTCCAAAGAAGTTAACTCTGCTGTCTGTGGATGGTTTGTAGGTGACATCTTCAATCTTTNTGACCAACTTTCTTTCTCCTTCTCCAATTGCAACACTTTAGCCTTGTAGTCTAGAGCCTCTTGTCTGAAGGTTTCCTTTTCCTGCTCCAAAGAAGTTAACTCTGCTGTCTGTGGATGGTTTGTAGGTGACATCTTCAATCTTTTCTTCAAACTTTGGATCATTTTATCCTTTTCGTCCAGAGAGGCTTTCACCCCTTGTGGACCTTCAGACTCTAATCTTTTTACCTGCATCATCCAAGCTTTGCTGGACACCTTTTCTTGTTTCAGTTGTCCATCAAGTTTCAATACATGTGTTGTCAACCTTGCAACCTTTAGATCTAAGTTTAGGTAATCAATGTACAACATATCACTGACATTTTTTTGGAATTCCACTTTTTCAGGAGCGTCTATGTTCTCATAATGTACCTTGAACTCAGATACCTTATCATTATTGGCCACTGCAATGTTGAATGTCTTATTCTCGACATCTCTGACTTAGAGTAGGTGAGCCTTGCGCTGAGATGTCCCTTCTACTTCAGGAAAAAGATCCTTTATCTCACTATTGGCCATACTCCCTTTCGTGGCATACTGATGTAGCAAGTCTTCCTTAGATTGATAAACCATCCCAGAAGTCTCGCCAAATACGTGCTTCCTGCTGCCTTCGTTTTGTGGTTTGTTTTCAAGATTGATCTCTTCGTTCTGGATCTTGGTATCTACCATCTCCATGCACATATTTTCTTTCTGTTCTTCTTCTTCCAAGTCAATAATTGGAGAAGGTGATGTGACTCTCATTTTCTTGAGTGTGTCTTGTTGGCTACAAGCCCCTAGGGATTTTGAACTACTTCTCTTATTGAAGATGCTCATTTTAGGATCCTTGATAATCAATCTGGATGAGGGTTTTTGTGTTGGTCTTTGCTAGGAAGTAATCTCTGTCTGCTTTGCTTGATCATGCAACGTGATGACCTCCATTTCTATGCAGGTCTCTATATTGGCCAATTTACCTAGTTATTCAATGTGCTCATGTTCATAAGGGCCTTGTCTGCTTGCTAATATCCTCTTTGATATAACTTGATGTGGATCATATCTTCTTCCTTGCAATTGTGTGAACCCAAATTCATTTAGTTTAGATTGAATTTGAGGCAAGCAATACTTGCTCTTCACCACAAAAGGACCCACCACGAATGGGAATTTCAGATTTGAAGCCTTGTGAGCTTTGAGGAAGTGTTCAGTATCTGAGATGATCTTTTGTCTTATAAATTCCAAAGAAAATATCTTGGGAGTCATGAAAACTGGTAAAAGGTGAGGTCCTTCTTGGCATCAGTATACCCAAATCACAGTGGACTGAGTGAAAAACATCCAGTCTCCCATCGAATTCTCTGGAATCGACTGCAACAAACTCTTCATCTCTTCCAGGACTCTTGGAAAATCTGAACCGAAAATGAGACTGTATATTTTGGACATGATTTTTTTGATGAAGATGAGCATGGTGATCTTTTTACACTCGATCGAAATAAATGTAGCTTCAGGAAGCTCGGTATTGTTAGATCCCATAAAATTCTCAATAGATGAGAATAATATCTGAAATGTCTTAATGAACTGAAATTAACCAGTTGTTGATGTATATTCTCCGCAATAAATTCATCGAAACTGACACGGACTGACTGCCCAGACAGGAAGAAAATTAACAGGATCCCTAGCATAACCTCTACCACAAACTTGTCGTTGTCTAGACCTAAAATTTGACTCAGCAGAGAACAAGCCCACTGGACTTTGACGATCATGACTCTTAGATTAGTAGGCAGGGATAGACTTTCTGAATGATGTTCCGGTTTGACTATGGTTTGCAGAAACAGGGTTTTTACCTCGAGCAAGCATTCTCTATAAATCATAATCTTTCTCTATTTCTCAAAGGGTTCTAACACTATAGGGGAGGCATCTGGTATATTTAGGGCATGTCGGAGCGAGGGACCATCTAATTTACACAGAACTTCTAACCCTAATTTGTTTAAGATGACTCTTTCTCCCTGGGAATATCTCTCCGCACACCAGCTCACAAATTTGGGGAATGGGAAAATTGTTTCTATGGCATAAGGGGAGAAAGAGGCTCGAGCCGCTTCAAGAAAGTATATGTGTGATCCAACGTTGTTCAACAAATTCGCTTTAGACACAGAAACGGGTGAGATTGTCGTCACTGTGTCGAAAACGTCAAAATCTATGTCAATTAGGGCATCCTCCCTGGAGGGAGTATCTGGTTCACTCATGGATAAAACAACAGGGTTGGCAGCCATTGTGAAGAATACCTGATAAGCAGCGAGAAAATTGGTCTGGTTCATTTCTGAATTTCAAAATTTGGATAGAAGATTTGCGCCAAATCTCCAAACGTTCGACTGCTTCAAATACTCATAGAATAATGCTTGAGGTCCCTCCTTTTATAGGTGTCTATTACCATCATGGTTTGGATAAAATAGGTTTTTAATGAACCACCCTTAGCCCCAATGTGTCTCAGATAACACCGCATGTCCATGATTTAAACCAGGGCAATTTTCCCCGGTCCACCCCCTGTCGATAATTCTTGTGCTACTTTGATTGCCAAATTACACCTCAACCATTCATCCGGGTCATTTCAATATCTACGGTCAATGTATTTCCCGAAAAATTTGACATCAAAGGTTGAAAAAGTGGTTTTGGTCAGACAACCCTCCTTTCTGATGTGCTTCTAAGGGCGCCATGCGTCCCGCAAAAAATCGTGACGATTTTCCTCGGCCTGCCCTCGATCGCTTAATCTCTGTGCTAGTTGTATCTCTGATACACGTCTCGGCCATTGATCCTGGCTGCTTTTGAGATCGACGGTCTGTTGAGTTTTCTTCTTCATATCTCCGCTATTTCATCCAAATGCCGCCATATATAGACGGGTCCTCTAAATTTATCAAAGATCTGCGGCGATTTAATCCATCATAAAATTTCTGAAACTCAGACACAATCTAGGAATTATATGGTGATAACATGTTATTTGAAAGATGGGGGATCAACAAGAAAAGGACACATGAAATGAGTGAGCCATGAGGAGAGCCGCTATAGTTGATAAGTGGTGGCATGGAAATTTAAAGAAAGAAACAAAGTAGTTTGAGGTGTTGCAGAAAGAAATTGGATCAAGAGGAATAGTTGAAAGAAAGAAGGAATACTTGAGGAACATAAGAAGATAAGAAAGACTGACCAATATAATATTACAAAAGAGAGAAGCGCATAGAGAATGGATTCCCCAAGTGGGTGGACAAGAAGAGGAGTGTGTAGAAGCAAGGGAATATGAAGTAGGTTTGGATCTTGTGAAGGAATGAGAAGATTCAACCCCAATATCAAGAAATATCGGGAATCGGGATGAAAAGGATGCTGCAGAGGAAGAAAACAAGACCCCCCAAATCAAAGAAACCCGCCCAAAACTCAGTGGAACCAACACCAAATCACCCATTCCCCAGGTGCCCTCTATACCCATGGTAAGCTCTATACCAAATACTTATAATTTTTCTATTCCATCGCATTCAGTCAATCAGTCACAGTTTGTAAGTGTAAACACTGGGAGGATATTGGGATCCCCTGGAATATCACAACCAGGGCTGTTAAATTTCAGTTTAATAGGAACAATAAGACCCAGAATGGATGGAAATACGGGAGGCTCGATTGCTCGATACCCATAATTTTAGGGTAAAGGGTACGAGGATGTAGAGAAACACTAGTTCCTATCTGAAGCCATTTGGATATCTAGAGGGACTCTCGATGCAAACAAGTTAGTATAATTTCAGACTACCTTGAGGGGCCGTGCCCTCAAGTGGTACATGAAGGCTATTGAACGAGGGCTGTAAGGACAAGCTTTTATCCTTGCCCAAGTTCGTCTAAATTTCATCACCGAATTCAAACTACCTCAGTCAGAGCAACACGATCTCTTTGAGTTGCAGGAGATTCAAAAAAGGGAAGGAGAATATGCTTGGGAGTATAGTAAAAAATTTAAAGATGCTATTGGGAGGCTAGTGCATCCAATTCACGAAGATCACCAGAGGGAATGGTACATCTAAGGATTACTACCTCTGAATAGAATTTCTCTAACACAACATCAGATAGTCACCTTAACAGATGCCTTGGAACAATCGATGAAGATCGAAGCCATGGAAATATATCTGGGGAGTCTGAGAGTGACCATACCTCCAGTGGATGCAAATTTGTCGCAACTCCAAGGACAAATATCGACACTAACGGATAATATTTAGGCATTAACTATACCAAGACTAGGACAAGCTCAAGTTTGGTGCACATGATGCTACACATAGGGGAATTTAGAAAATGAATGCCCACGCATGAGGGGAATGGGACCTCCTCACAATTTGATGGGGCCCTCTCGAGGACCAACAAGAGGAGTTACACAAGTATTGAAAACTCCACCATTCCATGCACCAGTTCTATACCATGCCTTTCCATGCACTCAAACATCTCAGCCAACCGAATATTGTTAGATTTGTCAGACACATGGGCATGCACTGAGGCAGTGTCCTATCATGCATAAGTATACAAATTTTCCCAATAAAATACATTGTGAGTTCTACATGTCTACAAAACATGTTACAAATCAATGTAGAGTGTTGGATGTTCTTGTCAACATATTATATCGAACAACATTTAGAATGAATGAAACCCCCCAAGGACCTGGAAGAGGCCAAGGAGAAGGGGGTGTAGGTGGATTCAGAGGAGGAAGAAATGAAGGAAGAGGGCCAGGAATACATTACAACTACAATGAACAAGGTCACTTGGCCAGAGACTACCCTCACATAAGACGACCATGGTTCTCTCACTGTAGAACTAATGGGCATGCAACCGAAGACTGCCCATAACTAATCGCAAAATGGGAAGATCGGGTTCATCAACGAGGAGATAACTTCATAGGCTCAGAACTAAAAATGGAAATCAAGGGAAAACTACCTAATATAAACATCATTACTCGTGGAGAACAAAAAACTGGGGCAGTTGCAGACAATCAACCCAATATTTAGAATGCAGCTCCCAAGGATGACAAGTATGACCCTTTCAAACAAAAAATGTTCTTCAAATATGCAATAGAAATATTTAAGAGTATCTCTAATCCACAAATAGTGGAGAATTCCCCTGAATTATCCTTTCAACCTAAACTTGCACAAAACCCTACCTCACCACCTGCACCTAGAAACCCTGTAATTCCAAAGAGACACCCTGAGTAGTCCCAAAACGTAATAAATCTCTAGATTCAATTGTTCTTTGATATCCTCAGGGATGACCAAATTATGGAGAAGTTGCGCAACACCTTGTACCTAATACTGGGAAATGAGGGAACCCCAAAAKCCATCATAATGACTAACCTCCTTGAGAAGAGTACCCAGAGAATACAAAGAAGAAAAGTGCAAATTGGAAAATAATTTAGGTTAGAATCCCAACTAGATGATTTTGAAATTAAAGATGTCATGCTAGATTTGGGATTCGATGTCAACATCCTACCCAAAAAGACTTGGGAAGCTTTGGGAAAACCTCAGTTAGTGTATTCCCCCATCCAGTTGAGAATGTCAAACTATTACTGCATTTTCCCAGTAGGAAGGCTGGAAAATGTAGAAATATATCTTGCGAGAGTTAAAACCACAACCGATTTTGAAGTAATTGAAATCATGGGAGATAAGGATCCCTACCCTTATTTACTTGGAATTGATTGGGAATACGAAAACTATTCTATCATTGATATAAAGAAGGACACCATGACGTTTGAAGCGGATCGGATAAAAGTGGTTCAACTTTTAGATCCGTATTTAGGGTTGTTGGCCCTTGGTTATGGAAGCAAGAAAAGATCAAGCAAGAAAAGGCAAAACAAGAACTGCTTGGAAAACACAATGACTGTTACTGGATCAAAGTCAGTAAAAGAGAATAAAAGACAGAATGAAGTAAAAGGAAGCAATACATTGGATGAGGAGATCAAGGATGACAGATCAACAAGGAAGATGGATCGTGGACAACTCAACAAGTGGAAAACGCCACTATTGGATGATTTGGAGCACCGCGCGAGAAGGAAGGAAAGACAGGATGGCGAAGCCCTGAAAATGTGGGTCAAGTTGATCTAGGGTTTTAGACACCTAGGGTTTTGGCATCTAGGGTTTTGACACTTAGGTTTTAGCCTAAAGGTGTCCGAGAACTATTGTAATGTATAAATAACAGTCTAAAGGACATGGGATGTGTTGGTGTTATGGTTGTTGTTGTTATATTTTTTATTGTGTAATCGAGTGAGGATTATTGTGTGAGAGAGAAGTGCTGAGTGTAAAGCCTTCTAGGACTGTAAGATCTTCAGTTGAGTGCGAAGATCAACCCTGCAGTTGGGTGCACAGGAAGGGGAGAGATAGAGAGAAGAATAAAGAATATCTGCTAGCTGAGAGCGCATACAAGAACTGCATGCTTCATCTTAATATATTATAAAGCACAGTTCTGTGGACGTATACCTAGAGAGAGGATGAAACACATATTTCTAGTGTCATGTGTGATTGATGCTGAGTTCTTTGCCATTTTCTATACTGTTAATTGCATTACGGTGTTAGATCTGACAGATAGTTCTGTGAAGTAGATCTGAACTGGTAAATGATATATAATTGTTGTATTGATTTTGTATTGGATCCACTTGATATCCCCTTGGTTGTAGACATCTCTGTCTTGCAACCCCCCCCATAACTACTTTGGGTGAGACTGCTTCTGCTTCGCAAGTGTTGTCGAAAGGGCCAGTAGTTGGGGCTTGTTGGTGCGCTCTTGGAGATGAACCCTGGGTCTTCCCCTATGCCAAAAAATGGTTCCGGGATGAGAATATTCTTGAGGTAATTTCAGGGTGGTTTCCATCGAAGAAAAAGATTTAGAAGTGGATAGAATACCAAGAAAAGGACTTCGTTGAAGCCCAGAACAAGAACCCTAATCTTAGTACAAAGGATTGGTTGGAGAGATATATCTTTACTGATATACACAAAATTTTCTTTGGAGGAATTCATCAGGAGCTATATGGGTGGCTAGCTAGGTTAGCAAATACCCAATTTGAGATCAGATCTAGGCCGCGTATGGTTTGGATGTTGATGTTGATCAAGAAGGTCAAGAGAGTTGATAACGCCGTGTCAAGAGCAGTAGATCACTGGTTTGATAGTACCATTGGAGGGTATATCACTGAGTTTGCTGTTGATAGAGTAGAGTCATATAACCAAGGCAAGAGATATTTATTTAAGGGACCCAAAGGAAAATTTTTACATTTTCTGAAGTTGAGGATCAAGATGCTAGTGCATGAGAAGAACATCTTGAAGATACAGTAGTTAGATGGATCTGAAAAGGCTAATGTTCAAGAATTCAGACAACGATAGCGACACAGAGGCTGGACATATGCGCAATGGGAGAACATTCAAAGAAGTTCATCTTGCGAAATTGTTTAAGCATAACTATGGGGACGAGGTTTTCTACAGTGGAGAAGAGACAAATATAACAGACGAGGAGAATTCAAAATCCACTAGGATAGAGGAACCTCGCCGAGAAGAGCCAAAAACTTCAGGAACTACGCAGACTATTGAGGTAAGTATTGCTACTCTCCCTGTTGTTTCAACAACCTTAAGTAACTAGAGTAACCTAAGTCATCATAGCACTGTCACTAGTATTCCATCACATACTCATTTAGGGAGCCTAGGAAGATCTATGGCAGATGAGATTAGGTTACCCACCTTTAGAGGAGATGGATCTGAATACCCTGAACAACACTGGTTTCTCTGCGAAGATGTCTGGAGTATTAAGAATATCACCGACGAAGCTGTCAAACAAGTTCATTTCAATACTACCCTAAGAGATCGCGCACTGAGATGGTACATGAAATTTTTCCAAGGAGCTACACCTAAACCATTGAATGCTATTAAGAATTCACTAATTGCTGAATTCAAGAAAACTAAGTCAGAATCA
>SNQJ01S0123414.1:0-19367 GCA_010110895.2 Picea sitchensis | reverse complement strand
CTGGATTGTTATGAATCCTTTTGTTCATGTGGTCATTTCACCTCTAACTCAATAATGGTTATACATGTGTCAAAACACCAAACCTTTGTCCACTTTGCATTTTGGTTAATATGGTTTCAATTTATAAGTTCGTGATGCAATGAGTTCTGGTGTTTTTGATTGAGTCCTTGATACAATGGTGTAATGATATTCTATTGTCTTTGATCAAATTCCTTGGTGCAATGGTTTCATGAGTATTGTGATTAAATCCATGGTGCAATGGTCGATGTAATGGTTTCTTTGAATCATACAAACACTATTGTTGATTTAATATACGGACCAATTGTTGGTTATGAACACTATGGTTTTCAAATAATTATTGGATTTTTGGTCAAAATATTTTGGTTATGTATGTTATGGCTTTCGATGACTATGTGAATAATCCATTTGATATTCATTTACAATGTTTTGATTGTGATTTGAATTAATATGTTACCAAGGTGTCATCGTTTTTACATGAAAAAATGAATGTTTTGCATGGTTTCCTCCACCCTCGCACGCATAGGCGTTAATGTTTGTCTTGCACTTCGGGCTACCTCTGCTGGTTTTGAGAAAACTGTGGGATTTGGTCCTGTGTCTACCCTGTTCACCCTGTTGACTGTGTGCTTTCTCCTATGACTCCTGTAGGGCGAATTAAACCCCATGGGTGTCCATACTCTGTTATGATTTGATAATGCCAGAGGAGACTGCTTAGGCTAACCACATAATTGCCTCCCAGAGACACGTGTTTGCGTGGGTGATTCTGGGAAAACGGTTTTGAATCAGATCAAACCCTTGAAAACCCAGAACCTAAATTATCCCCTTTACCTTCATCGCGAGCGATTTCCTCAGAAATTGGGTTATTACAAAGATCTAGCTCATCCTTTACAAGTCAAGTTTCAGATCCTCTCCGTGGCTGTAAGGTGCGTTTTGGGTCTGTGTGCATTTGTTGGAATGTTTATTACTTCTCCAGACCTGGGCCGAAGCACCTCTCTCACTCATCCAACCATGTGTATTTTCCCCATGTTGAACCCTTGATCAATTCAAAGGGTATTCAGCGAGTCTACCAGCAAATTTTTACATCTACAAGACATGTGATTTTTAAAAGAAAAAAAATGTGTAAGCAGCTACAGCCATCATGATTCGATTTGATTTCACAATGGATGGTATGATTTTGTTTACTTTTAGAATGATTCTACCTTTATTAAATAATCATAAACAATTTTTTTGGTTCTGAATTAGTTTGATATAATTATGTTTTGTTTGAATTGATTCAAAAACTATTTTGTTAGTTTTAAATTAGCATAGCCGATTGTGTTTGCTCTGAATTAGTTTGATTTAGTTATGTTTTGTTTGTATTGATTCAAAAAATGACTCTGTTAGTTTTGAATTCAAAAATGATTCTGTTAGTTTTGGATTGACATAAACGATTGTGTTTGTGTTGAATTCATACCAAAGATTTGTTTGATAAATCGATTATAGTCTGTTTCGATTGAAATTGATTCAATTACGATTTTGTTTGTTCTGAATTGGCATAAAAGTTTTAGTTTGTTTTAGCGTGAATGATTTGTTTTGCTTTGAATTAGTAATTAAGGGTTTGTTTGATAGATTGCATAAATTCATGTTACCATTTGGATTAGTTTAATACGATTATGTTTGTAAATATGACTAGCTACAGAATCATGATATTCTGTTAGCTAGTCATAAAAGTTGGATTTTTGTTGATTTACAACTGAACACTATCTAAATTTGTTTATTTTTGTCCATCTACAGGTACAAACAAATTTCAATGGGAATTGGGCCTACTGTGGCAGTTCAGAACATGCTTCTTGTTATACAGTTTTTGGTTTAGGTTGTTAGTCTTAGTTAGAAATAGAGATTTGGGAGATTGTTCCCATATTTTTTGCAAACAGTTTTTAATTCCCACAGGGATGTTTCACCCTGTGGCCTTTATATATTTATTATTTTTTGTAAACAAGCCATCACTGTTGGGAGAACAAAGATTATGGACTTATGATTATACAGACTCGAATGGAAGTGGATGCTTTGTAACAGCTTTAGCTTTCAATTTATCATACTTTCGTTCAAGTTTTGTGCATTTTAATTTGTAATCAAATTATTGACTACTTTAGATATCAAGATTTGTTACAGATTGATGTGTTATGATTTAAATTTTGTCCATATCTGATGTATCTCATTTTATGCACAGCAATTACTATGTTTGAATTTAATAAATAGAAGGTTTATCTTCTTCATTAAATGAACGGTTATGTACAAATCTTCGCACTGGGATTTATCTAAATGTGATGATCTGTAAATCATAAAATTGTTGTTGTTTTATGTATTGTTTGTTCTGTCATTCATATTCAAAAAGAGTTGTTGCTTCTTGTTTATGAGAATCTTTTGGAAAATCGAGTGCAGGTTTCCCCCATCGAATAGCTGAATCGGATACTGTGCACGGGACAAATTGGAAAGCGTTACTACAGGTTAGTCTGCTAGTGTTATTTAATTAGTTTAGTTAATATATAAATTTCTTGTGATCTGAACACCTCTCACTGTTCATCTCTATAGTTCAGATTTATAGTTAGGATTGTTATGTTATTGTTATGCTTAGATAGCTGTCATTTTATTTCTGTTTCATAAAAATTATAAAAATCAAAAATAATAGCTTCGTTGTCAATTTACAAATGATTTTGCAAATTTAGATCAAAATTTGTATCCTGTAAATGTTGTACATATATAATTGAGATCTAATTTTGTTGATAGTTGAACATTTAAATAAGTAGAATTATTGTTTTATGATATTAGTTAGTAAATTGTATATATAGTTTTCGATTTGTATATAGTTTGTTGTAGCTGCTTTTTCACTTAGATTAGTTTCTTTAGTTTAGTTTTTCTTTCGTTTTCCTAGGACTTAGATCGTCCAAAGGAGTTGCTAAACCCGTCGTAGTGGATCATCCCAAACAACTTGGGTTATTTAGACAACCCCAAACCGGATCCACCCCTCCAGTTGACGAGCGTTCATTTTCTCCCGTCAACAAATGGCACTAGAAGGAGGGCAGACCGACAAGCTGGCCTTGTAGGAGCCTTTATTTTTAAATGTATTCAATTTTCCCCATGGCTCCCCAAATCACTGTGTTGGAACATGCTTTCAACTTCTCATTACCCGATGTTCCCAACGAGATAGCCTCTCGCTTGTCCAAACTCACCTTTGATGGTGGAGACAATATATCTGCTAAAGACCACCTTAACAAGTTTTGGTGCAAATGCATCAAACATGACATCTCAGATTTAGGAGTTTTATGCAAACTGTTCGCTTTTAATTTTAGAGGTCGGATCAAACATTGGTTTGAATCCTTTCCAGCATGTCACATTTTTGATTGGTTTCAATTTGTAGATGAGTTTCTAGATGCTTTTGAAATTTATGATTTTGATCAATTATGTGAAGAATTTCATACTTCGCTAATCAATAGTGATTCATCTTCAGAAGACTTTTTGACAAGAGTCTATCATATCCTCTGTAAATTTAATCTCAATGACATGTCATTGGCATTAAATCTCTTCTATGATGCTTCCATCCCTTCCATCCAGTCATGTTCAATAACGAATGAAGAACCAATTGCAAATCATATCACTCAACTGCTAGAACAATCTTCTTCTAAAGAAGAGAAAAATTCTTCCGATAATATTGAACAAGCCAGGGAGGTAGAATCTATTGATCAAGCTCTTATTGACAACCAAATTGGTATTTCCTTTGAATCATTGTATTTTCAGTCTAAGACTAGTATGGAAGATGATTTGTTTCTGGCTCAAGGTGAATACCCTCATTCTTGTAACTCATGTCTCTAATCAACATTTAAAATCAGTCATTGAAGAACACTTAGTAGTGAAATCATAAGATATTTCTAGTACTCCTATGAGTGATTAGAGAAGAAACCTTAAACCTTCATCCCTCAAAATTACTTTGTTCACAGGAAAGACTAGATGTTTGTCACATAAAACTTTAGTTATCTATCACACAAAGGCAAATCCAGATAATCATATCATGTTGAGGAATTCGTCACCAAAACAGAGTGAGAGTTTGAAGAAAGTAAGAGAATTGTCTTGAGAATACCATTTTTGATTATCATAGTTCAAGAGATTCTTTTTAAATATGCTTATGTCTAATTCCTTTTATTCTTTATATCTGATCTATTTCTAGATTCTACGTTGGATGACATCTACAACATCCTACTCTTTGCCACCTGATCATATCCTTTCGATAATAGCTAATTTTGGGTAATTAATTCAAACATAACATTGATCCAGCTTGGATTTGATGCTCTTTCCCTTTCATCACTCGCATGGGAAAACGATATGTTGCAAGATGTTTTTACATAGTTTATTGTTGAAAAGAACAATGCACTATATTTTATGGAGATCAAACATTCTGAGTTTCATATTCGTTCTTTGCTTAACTCAAATTTTGTAATAATATGCTTCATATTTTGAAATGATCAATCTCATCATAGGAGGATTCGTGCAACAAGAATATTCAAGGAAATGGGTATGCAAACCATGACTTTGATGAGCTTTCCATTGATATATATTCATTTCATCAAAGTCATGGTTTGCATCCCATTTTTGTGATGATGACAGGATCACCGGATGGCAGATAATTCATATATAAAAAAATTCATAATAAAGAGACAAAAGTTGTACTTGCTTTCTTTTTACCTAAGTATCTTGGGAGTAGGCGTGACATATTTCTTTAGATCCTCCATGTAAATAAATTAATGAACACTTAGAGAATTTGGAAGTAGGCGTGACATATTTCTTTTAGATCCTCCATGTGAAGAAATTAATGAACACTTAGAAAATTGTCAGGAGGATGGGGCATTTCAGCCTTGGCTGATGGTTATTCCATTTCCTCGTAATCCTGACAATTTTTTCAAACCTACTTACACTCGCCCATGCCAATATGACCCTTATCATGACAAGATTGCGCAATGGCTAGAGGATTCGTACAAAAAGAATATCCAAGGAAATGGTAAGATCATGCTTGCTTTGTTTTTAGATGATGGTTATGAAGTTAAGTGTGATATGTTTCTGTCATTTGTTGATATATTACCATTCTTATTAGTAATGCTTGATCTTGTTTCCATTGCAAGATTAGAGTTAATCCGGTGGCTACATTGGAAACATGACTTCACGTAGTATCCTGATTTGTTTAATAGTTAGGGTAGGTTTAGGAATAGGTTTTCCTTTCAGTTGTATTTCTCACTATTTCTCTTTGTAATAATGTAGTCATGAATGCAAGTGGGCACACCACAAGAACCATAATACGGCTATTGTCAGGGAAGTCCCCTTGATCCTTTTCTCTTTGCTTCTAGTTGAACATTTATTTTCAAAAATGCAGTATCGTCATGAAAATCTTAAATGGAAAGTAAAGAGATAAATAAATCTAAATCAACCCTAACCCAAGGTACCACGAGTAAGACTGTTTTCCCATCAAAAAGGATTTTCCTACTTTTCAGTTTCCCAAGGGATTTGTTGCATGAGGTTTTCAAATGCACCTTTTGTACATATTTTCTTTTGTTTTTTGGATTTCTTTGCTTTCAAATCTTTCTTCGCTGGTGTGTTTTGTTTCCTTTTATGCTTATCAGTTTTTGATTTTGGAAATACACATACCTGCATTATGAACTCTTCAGACAAAGAAAACAGAAAATTCTTTCTCTGAAATGACTGCTGAAAAGTTGTCTAAACATCAATTATAATATACTTCTGAAATTTACATCCATGTTGAGGAAAGACTATTGTTTGAAAGAAGTTTATTGATTTCAATCTGTAAGTGAAGCCTGTCATGATCATCCATTATCTTCTTACGTTGTCCCTGTTCCTTAAGGGAATAACTCAGAAGATGTCTCTCTGCTTTCGAAGGTCGGTTTTGTAAAAAAACCATCTCTGAATATTAATGAAGGACAGTTAATAAAATTCTTTCAAGGTCTAAAAAAATATGTCCAAAATATCACAATTTTCAGCATCACCCCGCTCGATTAAATATCCTTAAAAAATAAACAAATCAAAAAAAAGAGTTGTGGGAAGTGCTTGTAAACCCGTCGGGATGTTGAACAGGTCTGTTGGTAGTGGGTAAATGCATGCATGGTGCCAAGACAACTTCGTCGGGGTACTGAACAGGCCTGCTGGCAGCGAAGCAATGTCGGGTATATGAAAATTTGCAAATATGGAATCTCTTGACCTTAAAATGTCCTTTATTCTGATCTGAAACTTCTTGGCAGGATACGGATATCAGAGTGGGTTAAATGGAAACCCTGTCGAGGCTATGGACGCCTGCTGGTAGCAGTGGCTCTGTCAACAGTATTGGAGATTTATCTTTAATATCATGACTCGCTTGTCTTAAGACTGTTATCAGTTTTCATCTTTTAAGCATAGCTAGAATTTTTTGATTAATGATGATGTTTAAACAATTTTCTGGTTGTTTTTGAGTTAGAATTATTCTCATTATCATAATCTGGATTTGTTCTTTTGGCAGAGATAACTGCTTCTACCAGTGTGTCGCCCTTGTTGGCATCCATTTTGCATTTTTATCTTTTCCTTACAAGCTTCCCACACAAGGGTTTTGAACCCTCCATACTCATCGCAATATTTTAAATAAAATGACACGATTTTCTTGCGCATTTGCACGCTTGCTTTTCATTTTCATTTTCACGACTGCAAGCGTGAAAACCTTGAATTGGAAGCCATGTCAATGGAATTAAAATCATCTCTGGATTGTTATGAATCATTTTGTTCATGTGGTCATTTCACCTCTAACTCAATAATGGTTATACATGTGTCAAAGCACCAAACCTTTGTCCACTTTGCATTTTGGTTAATATGGTTTCAATTTATAAGTTCGTGATGCAATGAGTTCTGGTGTTTTTTATTGAGTCCTTGATACAATGGTGGTATGATATTCTATTGTCTTTGATCAAATTCCTTGGTGCAATGGTTTCATGAGTATTGTGATTAAATCCATGGTGCAATGGTCGATGTAATGGTTTCTTTGAATCATACAAACACTATTGTTGATTTAATATACGGACCAATTGTTGGTTATGAACACTATGGTTTTCAAATAATTATTGGATTTTTGGTCAAAATCTTTTGGTTATATATGTTATGGCTTTTGATGACTATGTGAATAATCCATTTGATATTGGTTTACAATGTTTTGATTGTGATTTGAATGAATCTGTTACCAAGGTGCCTTCGTTTGTACATGCCAAAATGAATGTTTTGCATGGTTTCCTCCACCCACGCACGCATAGACGTTAATGTTTGCCTTGCACTTTGGGCTACCTCTGCTGGTTTTGAGAAAACTGTGGGATTTGGTCCTGTCTCTACCCCATTCACCTTGTTGACTGTGTGCTTTCTCCTATGACTCATGTAGGGTGAATTAAACCCCATGGTGTCCAGACTCTGTTATGATTTCATAATGCCAGAGGAGATTGCTTAGGCTAACCACGTAATTGCCTCCCAGAGACACGTTTTTGCGTGGGCGATTCTGGGAAAACGGTTTTGAATTAGATAAAACCCTTGAAAACCCAGAACCGAAATTAGCCCCTTTACCTTCATCGTGGGTGATTTCCTCAGAAAATGGGTTATTACAGAGATCTAGCTCGTCCTTTACAGGTCAAATTTCAGATCCTCTCCATGGCTGTAAGGTGCGTTTTGGGTCTGTGTGCATTTGCTGGAATGTTTATTACTTCTCCAGAACTGGGCCACAACACCTCTATCACTTGTCCAGCCATGTGTCTTTGCCCCCTGTTGAACCCTTGATCAATTCAAAGGGTATTCAACCAGTCTTCCAGCAAATTTTTACATCTACAGGACATGTGATTTTTAAAAGAAAAAAAACGTGTAAGCAGCTACAACCATCATGATTCGATTTGATTTCACAATGGCTGGTATGATTTTGTTTAATTTTAGCATGATTCTACCTTTCTTAAATAAGCATAAACAATTTTGTTGGTTCTGAATTAGTTTGATATAATTATGTTTTGTTTGAATTGATTCAAAAAAAAAATTGTTAGTTTTAAATTAGCATAGACGATTGTGTTTGCTCTGAATTAGTTTGATTTAGTTGTGTTTTGTTTGTATTGATTCAAAAAACGACTCTGTTAGTTTTGAATTCAAAAATGATTATGTTAGTTTTGGATTGACATAAACGATTTTGTTTGTGTTGAATTCGTACCAAAGATTTGTTTGATAAATCGATTATAGTCTGTTTTGATTGAAATTGATTCAATTACGATTTCGTTTGTTTTGAATTGGCATAAAAGTTTTAGTTTGTTTTAGCGTGAATTATTTTCTTTGCTTTGAATTAGTAATTAAGGGTTTGTTTGATAGATTGCATACATTCATGTTACCATTTGGATTAGTTTAATACGATTATGTTTGTAAATATGACTAGCTACAGAATCATGATATTCTGTTAGCTAGTCATAAAAGTTGGATTTTTGTTGATTTAGAACTGAACACTATCTAAATTTGTTTATTTATGTCCATCTACAAGTACAAACGAATTTCAATGGGAATTGGGCCTACTATGGCAGTTCAGAACATGCTTCTTGTTACACAGTTTTTGGTTTTTGGTTGTTAGTCTTAGTTAGAAATAGAGATTTGGGAGATTGTTCCCATATTTTTTGCAAACAGTTTTTGATAATTCCCACAGGGATGTTTCACCCTGTGGCCTTTATATATTCATTATTTTTTGTAAACAAGCCATCACTGTTGGGAGAACAAAGATTATGGGCTTATGATTATACAGACTCGAATGGAAGTGGATGCTTTGTAACAGCTTTAGCTTTCAATTTATCATACCTTCGTTCAAGTTTTGTGCATTTTAATTTGTAATCAAATTATTGACTACTTTAGATATCAAGATTTGTTACAGATTGATGCGTTATGATTTAAATTTTGTCCATATCTGATGTATCTCATTTTACGCACAGCAATTACTCTGTTTGAATTTAATAAATAGAAGGTTTATCTTCTTCATTAAATGAACGGTTATGTACAAATCTTTGCACTGGGATTTATCTAAATGTGATGATCTGTAAATCATAAAATTGTTGTTGTTTTATGTCTTGTTTTCTCTGTCATTCGTATTCAAAAAGAGTTGATGCTTCTTGTTTACGAGAATCTTGTAGAAAATCGAGTGCGGGTTTCCCCCATTGAACAGTTGAATCGGATACTGTGCACGGGACAAATTGGAAAGCGTTACTACAGGTTAGTTTGCTAGTGTTATTTAATTAGTTTAGTTAATATATAAATTTCTTGTAATCTGAATGCCTCTCACTGTTCATCTCTATAGTTCAGATTTACAGTTAGGATTGTTATGTTATTGTTATGCTTAGATAGCTGTCATTTTATTTCTGTCTCATAAAAATTATAAAAATCAAAAATAATAGCTTCGCTGTCAATTTACAAATGATTTTGCAAATTTAGATCAAAATTTGTATCCTGTAAATGTTGTACATATATAATTGAGATCTAATTCTGTTGATAGTTGAACATTTAAATAAGTAGAATTATTGTTTTATGATATTAGTTAGTAAACTGTATATATAGTTTTCGATTTGTATATAGTTTGTTGTAGCTGCATTTTTCACTTAGATTAGTTTCTTTAGCTTAGTTTTTATTTTGTTTTCCTAGGACTTAGATCGGCCAACGGAGCCACTAAACCTGTCATAGTGGATCATCCCAAATGGCTTGGGTTATTTAGACAACCCCGGACCGGATCCACCCCTCCAGTTGACAAGCGTTCATTTTCGCCCGTCAACAAATACTTACACACTTACATTACAGGGCCTTACCATCATTGAAGAGGATGGTCATAGGAATTCCAGAGATTCATGTAGATCATGATGGAATTTGCAATGGATTTGCACTTGGAAAGAATTCTAAGGGATATTTTTTTATCAGTGACAGCAGGTCCAAGGGGATCTTGTATCTAGTACATTCAAATGTATGTGGACCTATGACAGTTGCATATTTTTGTGGATTACTATGTGATATTAATTGATGATTTCTCCTAGAATACATGGACCTTCTTTATCAAAACCAATGATGAGGTTTTCAAAATATTCTAGGAGTTAAGGGCTTGGGTAGAGAACTTGATAGGGAAGAATATCAAGGTGTTGAGGTTAGATAATGGAGGAGAGTACACTTCCAAGGACTTCAGTGATTTCTGAAAGGAGGAAAGGATCAAGAGGGAGTTTATTGTTCCTTACATCCCACAGCAGAATGGGTTTGAAGAGAGGAAGAATGGGTCCATTTTATAGGTTTCCAAAGCCATGATTCATGATCAGGATTTACCCATGTTCTTGTGGGAAGAGGCTTCCAATACAACAATGTACGTCCATAATAGGAGTCCTCATTGGATATTAGGGGACAAGACTCCTGAGGAGGCTTTAACAAGTGTGAAACTAGAGGTCAGTCCAGATGTCACCTTTGATGAAGACACAACCTTCAGGAGGTCCAGAGAATCTCACATGGAGATTGATATTGAGGAGAAGGAGGCTCTGAAGGATGTGGGTACATGTCCCTCTATTCCAGTTGATCATCCTTCAAACTATCAAGAGAAGCCAGTAGATCCAGTTGAGAAAGATAGGATCATTGAAGAGAAAGAGAGGATTAACTCTTTGTTATAGTTGCAGAAGGCCAGGCCATCTTGCTAAGGAGTTTCCTGGGAGAAACCCTAGTTGCCTCTGTTGTAAATCTATGGACCATGAAGTATTGGATTTCCCTGGAATGATTTCTAGACTTGAAGAATTGAATATGGAACAAGCAAACTCTGAAGGAGATCAAGAGACTAAAATTATGGAAGAACCCTAGAAAGAATCAGAGATCATGTTACTGAAAATAAAAGAAACCCTAGATGATCATAAGGATGTCATTTTGTCAGAGATCTTCAAAGAACAGGAGAAAATTGAAGTAAGAATAGGAGACTTCGACATTGATTGTGCCCTGGATGAGGGAACATCGATGAATATTATGACAGAAAGATCTTGGGAAACCCTAGGAAGGCCTTCTCTGGTCCCTTCACTAGGAACCATCGGATTATTTAAAGGCAAAATGGTAACCCTATGTGGAAGAATTACCCAGATAGCTATGAATACCCATGGAACTTTGACAGAGGAAGAGTTCGAAGTCATTATATTTATTGAGGACCGTTCCCCATTTCCATCTTTGCTAGGAAATATCTGGATTGAAAAAGACCAAATCCGAAGGAAAGAAGAAAACGAAGCCTTAGAACAGAAGAAGAAAGAACTCATGGAATTTATGACTAGAAGGATTGCCTACTTCATGGAGGAACAAGAGAACAGATCTATGTTGTTAAACACCTGGAACCTGGATGTTGAAGCTATAAGATTATTAGAGGAACCATGGAAGACCAAAATATCTAACCCATATGATGAAGGAGTATTAACCTTGGATCTGAGGAAAGATCCTAGGTAGCGCAAAGTGACTATGTCAAGAGAAGATAAGATTTAGAATGGAAAGAGGGTGACCAAGACTAAGCTCATTGGGAAAAAGGCTAGGAGGCTAAGTAAGAAGAGGGCCAAAAGAGGAGAGATACAGACGACTCAAGAAGGAACTTCACAGAAGGAAAAAGCAATTATGGGTTCCCACTAGACCATTGAACAGCACCAGAACGGATAGAATAGAGTTAATGCAGGCCCCATATCCATTGGAAGCAGACCATTGTTAAGTTTCCCTACTTAGTCTGTCGTGCCACGCACCTAGAATACTTTTAGATAAGTGAGAATTTGAGCTTGAACCTTGATATTACTTCACCCTACGATCATTTCCTTTTTCCTTACTGTTCATCATAATCTCAGACGTCATTTTCACACTTGAGCTAGTGGACCCAAGCTTGTATGTCAGATGAGATCAACACTGTTGAGAAAGTAGTTGAAGAAGTCTTGACTGACCTAATGGCTGAGAGAGTCGTGTCAAAGAGAAAGATGTTTGTAGGTGTGCAATAATTATCATCAGGAGGAGTCCAAGCTTCTCCCTCCACTGCTCGTGGTGCTGGACCTTCCAGAACCATGACCGAGACAAGAACAACGCACAAAGATGATATTGCAAACGCCAAGATGATCCCACACATTTTGTTTGTTTACATCCCACCTTTGAGCGGCAAGATTAACCATGACATTGTACCCAGAGACTTTGAGTACAACTTGATCACCACGTATCTTCTGAAAGGAGTGCACGCAGTACGTGCTGACCAGGATAAGCTCGCAACACTGAAATTCAGTGATTTTAACCTTGGAGATCGCAAAAACTATAGCATGTTTGTTCCACATAAATACTTAACTAAGAACAAAGGTCATAATCCTAATATTGTCTTGTAGTCCTAGACCCAGAACCTCGCGCAGTCCACATTGCTCAACGTAATGAATATCCCTCACTTCGGCAGACACCAGGAATTCAATGCATGCATCATGTTGTTGTTGTCTTGCTACCACGGTGGATATTTATGGTTGGACTACCTCATTACTGTGGATCCGACTCTGATCAATAGGATCATAGGACTCAGCATGCAAGGCCCTGACCCATAGGAATTTTACCCAGGCAAGACCTCTGATCGATCACTAGCACAGTAGATAAAAGAAACTTACGGTGATGTAGAGAAGGGCACGTGAGGCTACAAGGTAGCCTCCATCTAGAGAAGTGCAGTGTGCCTTGCATGTCAGTTCATCGCGGGCAAATTAGTTCGTAAGAACAGACCAACACAAATGACTGGCTTCGTAGTTGACCTCGCAGGGAAGTGCGTCGAGGGACTACAAATGAATTGGGCATAGTATCTCGTCAACCAGTTAGAGTTGGATTGCAGAGGAGCACAAGACCAATGGTATGAGTTCCACTTTATTTGGCTACTCATACTCATCACTTTCATCACTTGGGAGCTGCCAGAGGGAGACACTTTCCCGAAGATCGAACCTTTTGAACCACTGGCCACGAAGTTCTATACGTTGTGGTACTCCAGCGACATGACCAAGCAGTGACAATCTAAGGTTGTATTCCACACCTACTTCAACCAACTGAAAACTGCAATTCAATCTACACTGTGAATCACCCCGAATGCACTTCATAGGTTTAGACCTTTGATGGAGTTTAGCGCAGATCACCACTTCATCTACATTACAGCGTGCAGTGATGAACATAAACAAGAGATCCAATCCTACTACAAGCTGACAAAGGAGGACTTGGAAGAGATCACCAAGGAATGGTTAGCAGACCTACTTGTTGCAGCAGACCCCATAGATATGTCCAATGAGGAAAGACCTGAAGCTATGTCAGATACACCTGGGCCAAGCAGGATTAAGAAGGATGACGAAGTTGAAGATTTCCCTAGCACATCCTCAAAGACTGCTTCGATCTCACCTGCACAGGGAGGTGATGGTGACAAGCTAGGCGGTACAAAAGTGGAGAAAAACAGAGGCAAAGTGACTCTACCAAGAGAGGAGGAGGATCCCTCCATGAAAAGAAAGATGACACCACCAAAACCCTCCTCCCAAAAGAAAGATAAGGCTACCCAGACCACGCTTAAAAATACCCTTACCCTGGATGACTTTGACTTCTTAATTGTCGCGTTGAACGACATTTCACTCGAGCTTGCAGAAAAGAAAGAAGAAAAGTAGGAGGAGCTCTTCAACCGAATAAAAGGCGAACTCAAAGAAGTACAGCATGCACTCCAGTCCAACGAAGCAGTGTCTACGATGCCCTTGATAAGAGAAACATTGGGAACATGCGATGATCCCACAAAGTTACACCAGATCGTTGATCAAGTCGAAGATTTCCTTCGACGATCTCAAGAAGACACAACGCAAGCCACCTAGGCTTTGATGCAAGCACATACAACACTTCTAGAACAATAGAAGGAGGCAGAACGAGAAAATCTTGCCCTGAAAGCGAAGTGGGATGAGGAAAAGGAATTGTTGCTAGCAGAGCAACTTAAAGTCCAGGAAAGGATTCACAAAGCACTGCACTCTGTGACAGTCATAGAGGTGAATATGGAAGACCGTCTCCCATAGCAGGTGACCCAACTGGAAGAAGTAATCCAGCAACTCCAACAACGCATCACGGATCTGGAGCTCCACATCGTTCATGAGACCCCTCAGGAAATTACAGATCTAAGAGAGGCCTTTGCTCAAAGCACAGTTGCCCGGTTAAAAAACTTTTCCTTGGAATGCAAGCAACTGAGCACTAGAAGCACCTAGACTTATGAAACCCTCACAGAGACTCCAGAATTGCAGACATTGGAGGCACAACTCCAAGAATCCAAGCATCATGCAGACACGCTACAAGCGCAAATAAAGAATTTGACCCCGGTCAAAAGAATGAAGAGGTTCGTAGAATAATGCATAGCCTAGCAAAAGGTGCATGCGCTGCAAAGTAAAGTGATGGAAGTCTCCCAACGGCTTCAGTCAATCCAAGAAAAGGCATGCCAACTGTTCGTTGAACTTGAAAACTAGGAAGCTGAACTCGAAAAGGTTGTCATCATTGTGGAACAATGCCTGGAAGGACTGCTCAATGACACAGTGATCCAAGAACTTACTGAGAAAGAGGTTGTCGCACTGTAGCAGGTCGAAGAAGCTCGAGCCAAGCTCGAGGCATTCGAGGCGGAATTGAACAGACCAGAGTGACTCGGGACGAGTCACAGGTGAGTGTTGTGGACATGTTGGCCCTTGACCAAGTTTTTAAGTATACTTGGTCATATTTGACCATTTTGGGACTGTGACAACTTGCCAAAGATAGAGCACAACGCGAAGCAAGCAAGACGTATTTTTGGGTACCTTTTAGGGTTTTTGGGTTGATGTAAATGGAAAGGGATGTCGGCCTATGGGTTTACCCACGTTTAGGCCCATTTTGTAATCTACAAATAGATACTTAGGCAATGTAAGTAAGGGGGGACATCTTAGTGCAAATGTATAGCTAAAGGATTAGTGCTGGTAGTTGGATCTGTGTGATCGGATGTGTATCGCAAGTGATATGTGCATGATTGTAAGGGGATCGGAAGGCTAAGTGCAAGTTGTTGTGGTTTTGTGTTGAGTGCAAGGAAGAAGGATCTAGTGAGCTGCGCAGATTTTTTGTCCTGTGCTAAGTAAGGGTCATTGAAGCTTCATGTTGTAACTGCTTGACCAAGATAATATAAAGAAGAATACTTTGTGGATGTAGCCCCAGGGTGGGGGTGAACCACGGTAACTTTGTGTAATGTGCTCTATGCTTTGACCTAAGTGTTGTTTCCTTTTGACTAAGTGCTTGATGTGATTAAGTAGATCTGGTTATGCTCTGTGCTTATGATATAAGAATGAATGTTAGATATGATATATAATATGTTTAGTGCTTTATTTTTTGAATCTAATATATGTTTTGTGGCTAAGTATTGAATCATATTTAGTCTAAGTATTCACTGTGATGCTTTGTGCCATCTGTGAAGTACCATCAGGGTTAAATATAGATGAATGATCTATGTTAAGTGCCTTGTAATAGATATAATCATAGATCAATATCCCAGCTAAGGTTTCAAACACTTGAGTCCTGAAACCACCCCTGACTCTACCTCGGGTAAGACTTCATCCGCTTCACAGGTGTTGCCGAAAGGGCCAGTAGTTAGGGTTTTGTTGGTGCGCTCTTGAGTGTTGAACCCTGGGTCTGCCCCTTGTGCCAACACTCAGTCTTGATAGATTAATTTTATCTTGGGTCTATGATAAACCTGAGTTTACTAAGTGGGAGATTTTCAGTGGTGATTCGTGTGTTGAAAGAGAATGGAGAGCAGTTCTAGACTCGAGATTGAGAAATTCAATGGTAACAAATTTGAGTTATGGAAGCTCAAGATGGAGGACCTTCTTGTAGACAAATAACAATGGATCATTGTGGATCATGTACACAACCTACTGGTGCATAGCCTATAGGTACACAAACTACTAATACTCAATCTACTGGTATGTCATAGAAAGATTGGGAGAAGTTGGATAGAAGATCAAGGAATATGATTTGAATCTGCCTAGATGATTCGGTGTTATGGAATTTTTAGGAAGAATCTAAAGCCAAGGAACTATGGGAAAAGTTGGGGAATTTGTAACAGTCAAAGTCCCTGGTAAACAAGTTATTTCTTCGAAAGAAGTTATATCATCCTAGGATGGAAGATGGAGATTTTGTGACAGAGCATCTAAAATCCTTCAATACTTTGGTAAGTAAACTTGGATATGTTAATATTACACTTGCAAAACAAAATGAGTGTATTACTCTGGTATGTTTTTTTCCATACTCCTAGGATAATATGGTTGTAGCAATTGGTAGTACTATTCAATCTACATTGAAGTATCAAGAAGTGGTTTAATCCCTGTTATTGGAAGAGATGAGGTGAAAAAGCATGGATAGTCATAGAACAAATGATTTATTTGTAATATGTCATCCCAAATATATGGATACAAATAAGTCTTATGGGGGGGGAGATCTAAATCTAAAGGTAGATCTAAATCCCCAAAAACATCTTTGAGGAAATTATGGAAATGTGATAAAGTTGGGAATTATAAGAAATGTTGCAGGTCTAAGAAAGTTGATAAAGAAAAGGGATCTTATGATTCTTCTTCCACAAAGGAAAAAAACATCCACAGAAGAAGGAGGTGATTTTTACCTGGCATATACAGGTACACATGTAGATTGTGATGTATGGTTGATCGACTCAAGTGCATCATTTCATATGACTCCTCACAAGGACTGGTTCAGTGAATATGAAAACTGTGATGGTGGTGATGTCTTCCTAGAAGATGACTCAACAGCCAAAATCATGGGACATGGAAGGGTTAAGTTGTTGTTGAATGATGAGAGGATTAGAACTCTCCCTAGATTTATGCACATCCCATATCCAACTAGAAGCCTAATATATATAATTAAGTTAGATGATGAAGGTGTGGATACTTTATTGGGAAAGGGCACTTGAAATATGGTCAGAGGACCAGTGGTGTTGATGAGGGGAGTTCAATGTGGAACTCTATACAAGTTGTTGGGAAGAACTTATACTAGTGGGTGAAATAGTTTTGTTGTCCCTAAGCATGGCGATAAAGAAGACAAGATCCATATTGTACCTAGAAAGAATACCATGTTGTGGCATCAAAGACTAGCACATATTGGAGAAAAGGGCCTTTGAACACTACATGGTAAAGGTATGGTTGAAGGTATATCTAATTTCACCCTAAATTTTTATTTCTATGAACATTGCATATATGGTAAATAGAATCAAGTAAGATTCCCATCTGGTGCTACAAGAGAAAAGGGGATCTTAGAATTGATACACAATGATGTGTTTGGACCTATGCATGTTCCATCACTAGGTAAATCTGTGTATTATGTTTCATTCATAGATAATTTCTTAAGGAACACATGGATTTATTTTCTTAGGAAGAAAACTGAGGTATTTAATAAAATTAAAGAGTTTAAGGATCTGGTAGAAAATCAAACAGAGAATAAAATAAAGGTGTTGAGGACATATAATGGTGGAGAATTATGTGGGAACAAATTCGAAGAGTTTTGTAAGAAGTGCAGTATAGAAAGGAATAAGACTACTCCATACACACATCAACAGAATGGGGTTCCAGAAAGGATGAATAGGACGTTGATGGAAAAATAAAGGAGGATTCTGAGGGGTGTCGGGTTAGGACATGAATTCTAAGCAGAGGTAGTGGGTATTGCATGTTTCCTGGTAAATACATCACCCTTGTAGGCGTTGGTGGAAAAAACTCTGCATGAGGTATGGACTGGTAAGAAACCCTCTCTTAAACATATTAGAATGTTTGGTTTTGATGCTTATGTACATGTTCCAAAGGAAAATAGGAGTAAGATGGATAATAAATTTGAAAAGTCTATCTTTATTGGTTATAAACATGGTATGAAAGGTTATAATCGTTGGAACCCAGAAACTAAGAAGATTGTTTATAGTCGAGATGTTGTTTTTAGAGAGGTTAAAGATGTTCCCAAACAAGAATTCCTACCAAGGAAAGAACCTAAAAAAATAGAGTTTGAGTTGGATGATGCAAAATCTAAACCAACCGAAGAAGATGAATCAGAAGAACAAGAACTGCATACTCCAGTATTGAGGATATCAATGAGGGAAAGAAGGCAACCAAAAAGGTATAGTCCACCTGATTTTCATGCTAATTTTTCTTTATCTATTATTGATTATGATCCCAGAATTGTTAGGGAATCAATGAATTCAGAGGATAGTAAACTATGGAAGAAGGCCATGGTTGAAGAGATGGATGCCTTGGATAATAATGAGGCATGGGATCTAGTTGAGTTTCCAACTAGAAGAAATAATATTGTCATCAAATGGGTGTTTAAGAATAATTTGAGTGCAGAAGGAAAAGTGGAGAAATAAAAACATCAGTTAGTAGAAAAAGGTTATTCCCAGCTAGAGGGAATTGATTTTGGTGAAATTTTTTCTCATGTTTCCAAGTTAACTTCTATTAGATTTATTTTATTTGTTGTTGTTTCTTTTTATTTTGAAATAGAATAGATGGATGTGAAGACAACATTCCTACATGGGGATCTGGAAGAAGAAATCTACATGAATCAACCAGAAATATTTGCAGTGAAGGGAAAGAGAGAGCTAGTTTGCAAGCTAAAGAAGTCACTATATGGTCTGAAGCAATCACCTAGGATGTGATACGATATGTTTGACACATACATCCTTGGACTAGGATTTGTGATAAGTGGGGTTGATCACCATGTATATTCCAAGTAGGTTGGTAAGAACTTAATTTATGTAGTATTGTATGTCGATGACATATTGGTAGGAAATAACATGGATGTTATCAATGAGGTGAAATCGAAGTTATCCTCCAAATTTGACATGAAGGATATCAGTGCTACTAACTTCATTCTAGGAATGGAGATTAAAAGAGATCATGCAAACAGGAAACTTTGGTTGAATCGGATAAAATGTGTTGAGACGATATTGCAGAAGTTTAATATGCAGGAAAGTAAATCGGTTAAGGTTCCTATTGTTGGAAGATTGGTTGTTGTCATTGATGTCAACCCTAGTCATAGGTTTTGAACCACAAGATTGATGAAGTTATTTGGACATGAAGGAAAATGCACATGTAGATACAACACCCATGGATGGATAGTATACATCATGTTGTTTATGATGGTATGTGGCATGTCATGTGGATCCTCATGGTTGAGGAGAAATGAATTTTTGAAGATGACAAAGTGAATTGAAGAAGGAAGTACATGTAGGCCCTGAAGATAATTAAAGAAAAGAATTACAAAATAAGAAAGTGTCAGGT
>SNQJ01S0123412.1:0-26740 GCA_010110895.2 Picea sitchensis | reverse complement strand
TGAGATGAGATATGGATTCCATGTGTTTAATTGTTGCCTATAATTGGGTTTTAATGAGAATGAAAAACCATGACCACTCTCGACTACCCATCGTCCATTTCCTATCAAAGTTGAAAACCAATGGATATTGAAATTGTTTTTCAAATGAATTTGCATTGCCTAGGAAACTAAATTAATTGTTAAAGTGTTTTTATCTATAGGGACTATAATTCTCTCTCCTTGGGTAGTTGAATTGTTCATTGGTTGGTTAATTTCCCTTGCTAGTCCATTCCTTCCTTTATCGGTTGACTTAGCTTCCCCCCAGACGAATTAACTACCATTGGGTTGAAGTATTTAGTTCTAGGGTACTTAAATTACTTGCCAGGTCGAATTTGAGGTTGCTACGGCATATGAATATTCCCACAGGTCATATGTCTCACTTATGGGCGAATTCCTCCCTCACCCAGTTGTAATTTATTGCCTAGTGAAATCCTTGATTTCCTTGGGTCGATTGGACTTCTTCCCATTAGAATTTGTTTTATGGAGTCAATCGTTTACCCCCAGCCAACTTAATTTCTTATCTGGTCAACTCACACTACAGTCTTGATCGAATTTTACTTACCTAGTTGACATAATTCCCTTTATTGGTCGAATTCAGTTACCTAGTTGACTTACGGTTAAGTCAAAGTTGACTTTCTTTTAATTAGTTGATTTGACTTCCGTCGGGTCAGATTCACTTAGGTTGGTTGAATGTATTTTGTTTATACGAGCCACCATATTATTGGGCATTTCTAAATATTGCAGGGCATATTTAAAAGTTATGGGGGGGGATTCTACTTGCCTAGGAATCTCTAGAAGTGGATAGGTGTTTCTAGATACCTCGGGGTGTTTTTAGAAGTTGTTAGACGAATTTAGAAGTTGTCGAGCGTATTTAGAAGTTGTTAGATGAATTTAGAAGTTGTCGAGCATATTTAGAAGTTGTTGGGAACAGCTAGAAGTTGTTGGGTGAATTTAGAAGTTGTCACTCATATTTAGAAGTTGTTGAGTGAATTTAAATGTTGTCGAACGTATTTCAATGTTTCCAAGACATTTTTAGATGTTGTGGATTGTCCAATTCGCCCTTCTGACAAGTTTGTTCACCGATGGTTGCCCAATTTTCCCTCTGATCATTTATCTCCTCTATCGGTCGACCCAACTCAACCATTGACTAGTTTTTTTTTTGTTGGTCAATTCATTCTATTAGGTTGCTTTTCCCCTTATTTATTTAGTCGACTTCACTTACTAGCCAACCTGGATTCCACTTCGGTCAATTGGACTGTCTCTTGGTCAATTCGTCTACCTTGGTAAATATGGGCTTGGTGACTAAGTGATGAGAAGAAATACAAGCCACTGGACAATGGGTTATCCAGAGTAGAGACCCAAGATTGGTTGACTCCTTGAGAACAATGATTTGTCACTATTGCATTGGCGTATGAATCCTTGTGTGTAGATAGTATGAGAACATAGGGAATTGTAGTCGATTGTTTCCATTGGTTGCACAAAGAGGACCTTGCAGTGATTAAAAGGGCAGAGGCTACACCATGGATAGAGAATCCCCACAACATTGGAATATGGTCACTAGCTTTAGAATATTTGTAGCATATAAGAAGAGAGATTATAGAGCAACATAGAGGAATTGAGGTCTAGGGGTTCTTGTGCACATAGATCTCTAAATATAAGATTGAGATAGAGATCAGAAGTTAAATTCCTGCATAGTATCTGTGTTGGTGAAGCGAGTGGGATATAATCCTCTTGTTTACAGATCAGAAGATATCAAATCATTTGCATCCTTGACTGTTTCCAAGACTTTGAACAGAACATTTCATACCTCAACATGGGTAAATAAAGTAGATACAAGTTAGAATACTTAAGGGCCATCAATTCTCAGCTTCAGGAGGAGAATGAGCACTTGAAAGAGCAATTTCCTATGTTCAAGAAGAAGCTATAAGAATTGCAAGAATCCCTCACTGCAATCAAAACATATTGGGAAAAGCACAGAGTGCAGCTTGCATACCTTTGTGAGAAGTTCATCTAGATGGACAACTAGCAGGAGGATAGGCACAAGAAGATCATGACAAAGTTGCAACAAGAGTTGGAAGACAAGGAGAAGGCCTTGGAAAGGCTTCAATAAAGTGTCCAAGAGCACAAAAGACCAAGGCAACCTCCTAGTTCCATTACAAATGCTAGCACCATCACTGAAACCAACTTGGTAAGCTCACCTTCAGTAGACATCTCCTAAGAGAAACTTCGTGAATTTGAGAAGCATATCAGGGGTATTTTCTCTAAAATTCTAAGGAAAATAGGCTATGATGGACAATGGGTAGGCAATAGGAGACAAGGAATATTGACCCCCATAGCAGTCACACCCTGGACCAAGCATGAAGGCCTAGGATTTGATTTTAGAAGTGAAACTTCCATTGCCATGAAGAAAACCATTTTCATCAAGGAAACTGACATGTAGGAGTTAGCTTCCTCATGATGAGAAGAGGCAACAGTAGTGAGGGAAGGTGTCATTTCACCACCATAACATCATTGTGGTAGATTGGAGGAGAGAAATAATAAGGATAGTTTGCATACTCATCCCACACCTGCACTCAGAGACAACAACACACTAATCAACGAAAGTAAGAAGAAGAAGAAGACCAGGAGGTCCATGTCAAACAAGACATTTTTTGTTTGCCACTGTTGCAAGAAGAGAGGCCATACTAAAGACAAATATTTGTATGCACAGACATGTTCTTTTTGTGGAAAGAAAGGACATTGTGAGATAGCCTACTGGAAGAAGAAAGCCATGTTCCGCAGGACTAATTGTTTTCAGAAGTTGAATGACAAGAAGGTTTCTCCTGTTCAATAGAATACACATAGGCACATGGAGAGGAGGAGTATGTCAAGAATTCCTTGGAGAAAAAACAAGAAATTTTTCCAACACTGTAATTTGAGTGGTCACTGGGAAGAAAAGTGTTGGTGACTTCATTCAGAGCTTCACCCTAGACACCGCACAACTAGGAGAAGGGTGTGGAGAGTGAAGATTAAGGAAGATGAAGAGTTGTCTACATCTCCATTCCAAGTGACAAAAGTTGTCCAAGGAGAGATAAGAGCACACAAGAGCAACAAAACAAAAGAGAAGGAAAACAAGGTGATGTCGAGAGCAGCCACAATATTATTCATGTTTCATGTATTGCATCCAAAGAACCCCATCTTGGAGTTGTATCGGAGAATGGTGCACATAGGTCAATGACCCTAAAGGAGTTCTCGAGAAATCCATTATCTTCGTACAAGCATGGGTTGAAATATCTTTCACTACACACTAGTTGAAGAATGGCTTGGCGGCAGATGGAACAACTCCTACAATCGGCATGTAGGGGTATGCAGATCAATCATTAGAGTGACATGGCCGCAAAGGGTTGTTTATGTGGTAGGAAGCAATTGATCCTGGTATAGGAATGCACCCACACTACCCTTAAGTAGTTTTTCTGTGATGGCAACTTGCTAGGGTCACACTAGACATAGACAAGCATTCGTCTTGGCTTCATAATTGTCGAGATGGATTGTCTCCAGGATAGAGAGGGAGATGGGAATGAGTGTTGACTCCAAATATCATATATGAAGATTATGAAAATGAGAGTTAGTGATAAAAATTTTGCAATGAAGGAACAAGTGACCCATATACAGAGCTAGGGCCATAGCCAAGGACCAGAGCTAGTAGTCAAATCCATGAGCCAGAGTCAGAGTTGTTTCCAGGATCCAGAGTCAAAGCCATGTTCCAAAGGAGTAGACAAAAGTACACTGATCTAAATTGGTTTCCTTGAGATTTTGGGGACCAAAATCCTCTCAATGGGAAGGTGTGATTCAAAATGGATCCAAACCGACGAATAGGTATAAGAAACAGTATTTGTAATATTAAATTGAAAATTAATGAAGGTCAATAAACCTTTTAAAGAAATGTAAATTTGAAAGTCTAATAAGACAAAAAAAAAAATGAGAACGTGAGAGGAAAATGTAGAATTAATTGTAATTTAAAAATTGAACAGGAGAGAAGGTTGAGGTATGGGAAATGAAGGGTCAGGGTTTTTGGCCTTCCCCCTATCCCCCATCTCTCTATATTTCTTCCCTCACTCTTATTTTTTATGCATCTTTTGGCCAGGAGAGAAATAGGTAGAGGAAGCCAAGAACGTGTTATAACCAGATGTTTCCATAATGAAAATACTAAGTCCCATTCGAAGCTAGTTTTTCCCGTTTGGGTTTCCTATGCAAAACTTTTGAGTTCGATGATGGCTAATTGTGTTTTATTTCATTATTTTGATCATTACTTTGTTGTTTATTTCATTTATGAGATGAGATATGGATTGCATGTGTTTAATTTCTTCCTATAATTGGGTTTTAATGAGAATGAAGAACCACGACCACTCTCGACTTCCCATCGTCCATCTCCTATCAAATTCGAAGACCAATGGATATCGAAATTGTTTTTTGAACAAATTCGCATTTTCTGGGAACCTAAATTAATTGCTAAAGCATTTTAATCTACAAGGACTATAATTCTCTCTTCTTTGGCAGTTGAATTGTTCATTAGTTGGTTAATTTCCCTTGCTAGTCCATTCCTTCCTTTTTCGATCGACTTAGCTTCCCCCCAGCCGCCTTGAATCAGTTCTCTCCTCTATCGATCGACCAAACTCAACCATTGAGTAGTTTTCTTCATTGTTGTTTTGTTCATTCCATCAGGTTGCTTTTCCCCTTATTTATTTAGTCGACTTCACTTATTAGCCGACCTGGATTCCACTCCGGTCGATTGGACTATCTTTTCGTCAATTCATCTACCTTGGTGAATATCGGCTTGCTAACTGAGTGATGTGCAGAAATACAACCCACTGGACAGCATGTTATCCAAAGTGGAGACCCAAGATTGGTTGACTCCTTAAGAACATTGATTTATCTCTACTACATTGGCATTTAATTACATATGTGTAGACAGACTGAGAACATAGGGGATTGTAGTCAGTTGTTTCCATTGGTTGCACAAATAAGACCTTGTCATGATTAAAAGGGAAGAGGCTACACCGTGGATAGAGAACCCCAATAGCATCAAAATCTAGTAACTAGCTTCAGAATATTTACAGCAGACAAGAAGAGAGATTATAGAGAAGCATAGAAAAACAGAGGCCTAGGGGTTCGTTTGCAAACAAAGCTCTAAATATAAGATTGAGATAGAGATCAGAAGTCAAATTTCCACATAGTATCCATGTTGGTTAAGTGAGTGGGATATAAGCCTCTTGCTTATGGATCAACTAGTCATGAGGAAAAGGAGGAGCTTTACTAGCAATTATTGAAAAGTAGAAAGATCATAGAAAGCCTACAAGCTGAAATTGAAACCCTGAAAGACCAGTAAATTGAGCAATTACAGGAAGCCAAGTCAACTATAGTGAAAATTGTTCAATTATACCCAGCAGAGGGATTATCAAAAGTTATGGTTGATTTGAGTGTGAAGGATATCAAGTTTGACACTGTGACAAACAAGCTCAAACAAAGAGATGCCAAGGTGGCAGACCTAGAATATCAGGTGAAGAGTAGAGAATTGTGTTTGGCGCAAATCATTGTTTCTAAAGAGGAAGTTCAGAAGGAAGAAAATAAAATGAAGGCAAGGGTGACAGGGAGACCATCCATGAAAGGATCTAAGCATATCATTTGGTATGATATAGCTAACACAAGTTTTAAGAATTAGTCTTATTTTACCCTGGTGTAGGATGAGCTTGATCTAATCACCTTAGTCTTCAAAGACATAAAAAGAACACCAAATGCGATAGAGAATAAACCTGATTTGGCAGTTGATATAATAAAGTTCTTAAACAATAGAACTAAGGAGGAGTTGAAGGATTTGCAAGTCAATGACAGAACTAACATTTTAATGGATGTTAAAAGAGTCATTACAAAAAGGATATTGCTGCAAAATGCGGAAACTAAGGGCCATGATATTATGAGGGAAATATATACTTATAAGAAGATTTTTAGTGATGTCATCAAGCATGAATTACCATTGTTCTAGAATGTAAATGGGGATTTGTATCCAATGAATAATTATCAGAATCTATTATAAGATAGGAGGAACAATGACAACAAGTTCGAAAATCTTGATGGCAGTTTGAAGGGGCAAGATGTAGTAGAATTGTTGGCAAGCGATTTTGAGTTGTTGCACAATATGAAAATGATTTTCATGAATTTACCAACACCAATTTATGAGCAATACACTAATTTGGATGAGGTAGTAAAAAACTTGAATGATCATAAGTATCCAATGGGCAAAGATTGGAAAAGAATGTATCAATTTGCTAAATTACAATTGGGAAGACAAGGTGAATAGAGCGACACCTTCCCAACTCCCTAAGGGAATATTTTACTGAGTAATTTTTCATGTACATTAATTTTTACCAAGGTAAAAAACTTTCAAGGATAAAGAAGCAGTAACATGTTTCAAGAAGTTGTTTTGTGTAGAATTGTATCTATAAATGAGAAACAAGGCACATTATGATGGGTCAACAATTTTCCGAATCATAATGTAACTTGTGTTGATTAATTGGGTTGGTTGTCATTGATGTCAACCCTTGAAGCAAGTCCGGTAGAAAATTCTGGTAGCCCCAACAATACGGTTAAGGGACTCAATATTGTTTGAGGTATAAATGTATGAATATCAGTGTATTTGCAGGTAAGACTATTCTAGATGGATAGTACATGTCATGCCATTTCCAGTGATCTGTGGAACATCACATAACTCCTCATGGTTAGAGAGTTATGGCCTTGTGAAGTTGGAGAACCCTCATGAGTTATCTAGAAACCTCTAGAAGGTCAAAGAAGTCAAATTATTGTAGAAACTCCTAGTATAAGTTGACTAGTCAAAGTGGGTGAAACTAGGAGTTAATCTTGGGTTAAGTTGTTGCAATAAGAAAATAATTAAAAATAAATTAGTTTCAACTAGAAGTGGAGATTTTACTATTTGTGGATAAAGTGGTTAGAAGTGGGTTAGCCCTAAAAGAAGTAAGTTGGGTTAAGTTGGTTAGAAGGTAACACCTATAGGAAACTACCTCAAGAGTATAAATAAGAGAGAAAGGGTCTCCTATTAGCACCTATTGAGCACATTGAATATCTATTATTGTGTAAGGTTTATTGCAGGTACTCATTGATACATTTGAAGTTACGCAAGTCTGAGGTAGCAAGAAGGTTTGATGACGAAAGTTTCATAATTGCATAAAATACTGAAAAAACCCTAACTTTTGAGGTGTACGCGGGTTGTAGTGGAAGAGGTTGCATATGTATGCAGGATGGTAGTATAAAAGGGTGCATACAATTGGAAAATCCATGAAATCTTGAGTTGTTGAGGGTGTCAGGTTCTCAGAGTCTGAAAGCAAGCTCTCAGGAAGGTCTACAGTGATCAAGTACAGTAGATCTATCTACAAGTTCAAAAGGTATGTCTTATTTTTATGAGTAGTTGGATATTGTTGTCTACATAAGATATGGTTATGGGGGTTTGAGGATTTTCCCTAGAGAGGATATTGGTTGTATTACACTTACTGTATAAGTCAGATCTACAGAAATACATTGTTGGTATATCTGATATTTATCATTGGTACATCTTGTTAGTGTTGAGGGATTTTGTGGTACATGATTGAGGGCTTTCGGTTGTGAAGTGGTTTTGAAGTTGTTTGTGAAGTTTGAGGCTGCATATTAGTGAGGGTTTGATGCCTAGTTCATGTGAGGGTTATTAGACTTGATCATGATTGTATACACATGTTTGGAACATGACTAAAGAGATATAGATGCACTTGGTTAAGGGATATGTATGATGATGGATGCATAGGGAAAAACTACAGATTGGACACGGTGGTAGGTTGCAGGTTGATTTGACAGAGGCAGCAAAGTGTCTGAGTTTCAAAAAATGTGAAAACCCTAGCTTTCTGAAGGTGTACGTAGGATGCAGTATAGACAGGTCGTGCACATACACAGGCTACAGTATAGAGATGGCGTGTACATATGAGAGCTGCAAAATATATAGGCCGCATACCTATTGGTATTTGTTGGTACACGATGACTTCTAGTACATGATTGATTACAGGCTATTGGTGCAGGTTGTTGGCACAGATTGGTACAAGTTTGAAGTGGTATATATCACAGGGATAGTGTGGCAGTGGTTTCATCATTTGACACTTATATTTCAGGGCGGTAGGATGGAGAAATGATAGGTGGTTGTAGCCAGAGAACATAGGGGGTTGTAGCCTCCTTCTGGTTGTAGCCAGAGAATTGGGGAGTTGGAGCTTCCCTCAGGTTATAGCCTGGAAATATAGGGGGTTAGAGCCTCCTTCGAGTTGCAGCTGGAGAAAAAAGGAAGTTGGTGCTTCCAATGAATGTAATTCTTAAAGATATATAAGACAAAACATTGTGTAGTTTTCTCCCACATTGGGTTTCCACGTAAAAATATTGGTGTATTGTGTATGTGTATGATTGCTCATTGTTCATGGTACATTTAGTATGCACTTGTTGAATGATAATGGTAAATTGATCATAAAGATAAACAACACTTATATATTATGGTTAAAAAGGATCAAAAATCTCTATTATTGATTCACCCCCCCCTCAGTAATCCAACAATTGGTATCAGAGTAGGTTCCTTCAGGAATCAGTTTAACCACTGGAAGTTAGATCAGGGAGAGAAATACTATGTATAAAAATGTAATACCATAGTTTTATGAATAGAACTATGCATTATGGAGCAGAAGGATTAAAACATATGTACAAGCACAGGGATTTGAGGTTTGGAAATCAATTGTAGATGGATATAAAGAACTTGCCATTCCTCCAACAAATGAAAATGGAAAGAAACTCAGTCTAAATAATACAAAGGCCAAAAATGAACTCCTAAATGGTCTGGTTAATTCAGTATATGTCAAATTTATGCATTGCAGCTCAACAAAAGAGATTTCGAACAAACTTCAGAATGTTTATGAAGGAAACACAAAAGTCAAGGCAGCAAAGCTTCAAACTTATAGAGGACAATTTGAATAGTTGAAGATGAAAGAAGATGAAAATATTGTAGTCTAATTTTTACGAGTTGATGAAACAATGAATGCAATCAGAGGTTTGGGATAAGAATTTAATGAATCTATAATTGTTCAAAAAGTGCTAATATCTCTTCCAATGATATTTGATCCTAAGATCTGAGCATTAGAAGAAAGAACAAATCTGGACTCGATGAGAATGGATGAGCTACATGGAATATTCATAGCCTATGAAATGAGAACCGAACAGGAGAATCCAGTCACTAAAGAAGCAGCATTCAAAGCATCCAATAAGTCAAAGCAAAAGGGCAAGAAAAAGGTAAATTCAGATAGCAGCAGCAGTGACATCTTAGAAGACGATGAAGAAGTAGCCAACTTCGTGAGAAGGCTGAAAAAGGGAACTGGCGATAAATACAAAGGTAAGCTTCCATTGATTTGTTTTAATTGTGATGGTATTTGTCATTTCGTTAACAAATGTCCTCATAAGAAAAAGAAAATAAATGAAGAAGATGATTCAAATAGAAAACAAATGTACGAAGGCAAAAGAACCAAAAAGAAATTTTTCAAGAAAATATTTTGCACAAAAGAAGACAACACCTCCTCAGATGAAGATGAAGACAATGAAAGCAAGACAGAAAGGGTTCTATTCATGGAAATAGAAAAATCCGATGAAGAAGAAACTGGAGAAGAATATGAAGAGGTAGAAGTTGACTATAGAAAAGAATTGTTGAGTGTTATAGAAGTTATAAAAAGAGAAAAGAAGAAAAACAAGTCATTGCAAGAGGAACTAAAAAGAAAAGAGGAAACTCAAAATTCCAACTTTGAAGAACTAGAGCAGATGATCACTAAATTAAAAATTCAAGTTGAAGAAGACAAAAGAATTGAAGAAGCACTCAAAGAACGGTTAGAAGAAAGAGACATGATCATTGGAAATTTGGAAGCAGAGATTGTCACATTGAGAAAAGATCTTCAAAAGAAAAACATCCAAAATAGCTCTAAAGTTTTGGATAACATTATTAACAGTCAGAGACCAAATCATGACAAGTTCGAAATTGAATACAATCAGACAAAAAATGGATCAAGCTCCAAAACAAAAAATCAAGAAACACATCCAAGAAGTTATGCAAAGACAGACAGAGGAGACAAGAAGTTTTACAAGGAAGATCACATGAACACTCCTCCACCCAAAAGATTCAGATTTAAGAATCAGCGACAATTAGAAACAAGAAGGCCTCAAGAAGAAGAAGGATTCATAAGAGTAACTCCTTTCAGAAGATCTTCAATTGCCAGGAATCACACTATTTTCTTTGGTTTATGTTATTCATATAACAATTTTGGACATAAAGTTGTAAATTGTAGAGAAAATAGCAGAAACGGAAACAATTGTGAAAGTCATGCACGAAATGGTTATTCAAGAAGGCCTAGTGAAACATAGAGAAGAAGCTATAATAGGTTTGAGTCCTTGAGCATTGAAGTGGAATTATACAAGTGCAAAAACTTTGGACACGTGGCCAAAGATTGTAGAACGACAATCCCTTCTAGAGAATCGCAACAGAATAACAACATTCACAGACAAGAACCTCAACATAGAATATAGATAAGAAAGCAGGATCGGTATAACAATGAAGAATGTACACTCGTTGTATAAGCTAAACACAAGAAACGTGGTTGGTATGTTGACAATGGTTCCTCAAAGCACATGATAGGTGATACGACAGGTTTCTAACCTTGAGAAAGAAAATAGATCGATCAATCTCCTTTGAAAACTACAACTTAGCTAGAATCACTGGAAGAGGCACAATTAGAATTAGAAATAAGGATACCAAGGCAGAAAATGTTCTACTAGTGGAAGATATGAAACATAATCTTCTAAGTGTAAGTCAAATGTGTGACCAAGGTCACAAACTTGTGTTTGATTCATAGAAGTGTGAAATAAGAAAAGCAGGTTCAGGCATATTGGTTGCAACAGTTGTAAGAACTTCAAGCAACATATATGTATTAAGTGAAATTGGAAATGAAAAATGTTGTCTAGGAAAGGAAGATGAAGTTTGGATATGGCACAGAAGAATGGGTCACATAAACTTTGATAACCCTGTCAAACTCAGCAAAAAGGAAGTAGTCAAAGAAATTCCCCAGATCGCAAAGCCAACCAACACCTTATGCAAGCATTGTCAACAAGGAAAGCAAACAAAGACCAAATTCAAATCAAAGGAACACTCCACAACAAGACCATTGGAAATTGTGCATATTGATCTAGTTGGACCAACTAGAACAAAGGGTTTAAAAGGTGAGAAATATTTTGTGTTATTGGTTGATGTTTATACAAGGATGACTGGAGTTTGTTTTCTCAGGAATAAGTCAGAAGCATTCAAGAACTTCAAGATATACAAGGAAATGATTGAAAATGAAATGGATTCAAAAATAAAATGTTTGAGATATGATAATGGAGGAGAGTTTACTTCAAAAGAATTTATATATTTTTGCAACAAGCATGGGATAAAAAGGCAATTCTTCGTTGCTAGGACACCACAACAAAATGGAGTTGTCGAAAGGAAGAACATGACAGTACAAGAAATGGTCAAACTATGCTAATGGATTCCAAGCTGACAAACATTTTTTGGGAACATGTAGTGCATACAACAGTTCACATTCAAAACAGAGTAATGCTCAAAAACAACAATGATAAAACTCCCTACGAGCTATGGAAAGGAAGAGCAGCGAATGTGAAGCACTTCATAGTTTTTGGAAGCAAATGCTACATCAAAAGAGAAGATGGAATAATGGGAAAGTTCGATTCTCGTGTGGACAAAGGCATACTTGTTGGGTACTCGAGCACAAGGAAAGAATACAAATGTTTCAATATAAGGCTCAACAAAGTTGTGGAAAGCATCTATGTGACGGTTGATGAGACAAGTGGACGAAAAATAAAGGAAGAAGAAAAGAGTCAATAGAATAGGTTCACAAAGAAGAAGCAAAGGATGAAGAAGTGGCAGAAGGGAAAGATGAAGAAGACCAATTAGAAGCAGAAGAGAAAGAACAACAAGATCTTTAAGTACTTCCAAAGACACATAGAAAACGAATATAGAAGAATCATCCATCAAATCAGTTTATCGGGAACAAAGATGTAGGAGTTGAGACTAGAAGAGGAATTCGTTCACCAGAGCAACTGCACCTAGCACTCTTATCCTCGATTGAGCCAAGTACTTTTGAAGAATCCAGCAAGAATGAATTATGGATAAAATCCATGGATGAAGAGTTGGATCAGATAGAGAAGAATGATACTTGGCAATTGGTTCCAAGGCCAAGGTACAAGAATGTGATCGACATAAAGTGGGTCTTCATAAAAAAAAATTGAATGAATATGGATAGGTTACGAGGAACAAAGCCATATTTATGTGTAAAGGATACACTCATGTTGAAGATATCGAATTTGAAGAGAAGTTTGCCCCAGTTTCCAGAATGGAAGCAATTAGATTAATCCTCGCTTATGCATGCTCCAAGAATATTAAAGTGTATCACATGGATGTGAAATCATCCTTTATGAATGGGGAACTAGAAGAAGAAGTCTACATTGAGAAACTAGAAGGATTTCAGTTGTTAGAGAATGAAAATTATGTTTACATGTTGAAGAAGGCCTTGTATGGTCTCAAACAATCCCTAAGAGCATAGTATTGTAGACTGGATAGATATTTACAACAGCAAGGGTTCAGGAAAGAAAATGCGGACAACAACCTCTACATCAAGGTCAATCAAGATAGTATTTTGTTAATTGAAGTTTATGTTGATGATATTATCTTTGGAAGTGATGATGACACGATGAACCAAAAATTTGCAAAGAATATGCAGAATTAATATGAAATGTCATTTCTTGGAGAATTCTCCTTCTTTTTGGGTCTTCAGATATGTCAAAGCAACCAAGGAATTTTTATTTCTCAAACCATGTATATCAGAGAAATGCTAAATAGGTTTGGAATGGTAGATTGCAAACCAATCAATCCTCCTCTGCAGACCAGTTGTAAGCTAAGTAAATATGATGATTCAAAGTCTACAAATCAAAGGCAGTATAGGTCAATGATTGGTAGCTTACTTTATGTGACAGCATCTAGACCAGATGCAATGCAGGCAGTTGGACAGGTGGAACGATTTCAAGAAGCACCAAAGGAATCACATGTTCTAGTAGTAAAGAGGATCTTCAAATATCTCAAGGGTACAAAATAGTTTGGATTATGGTATCCAAAAGGAAAATATCTATCACTTGTTGCCTACACAGATGAAAAATGATTAGGTTGCATTGATGATCAAAGAAGTACAAGTGGAGCAGCGTTCTACTTGGGTGAGTGTTTGTTATCTTGGCTAAGCAAGAAATAAACATCAACATCATTGTCTATAGTCGAAGCAGAGTATATTGCAGTAGCAGCATGTTGTACACAGGTTCTATGGATGAAACAAACTTTGACAGATATGCAGGTTGAGTATGATGAGCCCATTCTGATATATTGTGATAATACAAGAACCATCAGTATCTCAAAGAATACAGTGATGCACTCCAAGACGAAGCACATTCCAATCAAGTATCATTTTCTACGGGAATAGGTTGCATATAAGAACATTTGAGTTGAGTATGTTGGCACCAAAGAACAGATTGCAGACATCTTTACAAAACCGCTTCCAAGGGAAGCCTTTGAGTATCTTCATCTGAAACTTGGAATAGTTTCTACTCCACAATGAATTTTGAATGTTATTCTTATATGTCTTAGATTTACACTAGGAAGCGCCATAAATAGGACAGTTCATTTTGGGGGGGGCAGTTCCAGGAAGATTTCATTCAAGGGGAGCATCCCCAAGGACAGTTAAGTTAGGGTGAGCAACCCCAAGGACAGTTAAGTTAGGGTGAGCAACCCCGACAGGAAGTTACCTTTTCCATTGATGTCAAAGGGGGAGAGTTTTCTCATATGCATGCATAGAGAGTTATATGCTTGGAGAGAGAGCACAGAGGCATGTTTCCAGGAGGAGAGATGGTCACAAGGGGAGCATGAGCGATATGATTTCAGTGAGTTTTCTCAGATGCATGGATAGAGAGTTAGATGCTTGGAGAGAGAGCATAGATGCATGTTTCCAGGGGGAGCATGAGCAATATGATCTCAGTGTTGCATCATAGTGTTGCCATCAATACCAAAGGGGGAGATTATTGATTAATTGTGTTGGTTGTCATTGATGTAAAACCTTGAAGCAAGTTTGGTAGAAAATTCTAGTATCCCCAACAGTTTGGTTAAGGGACTCAAGATTGTTTGAGGTATAAAGGTATGAATATCAATGTATTTTTAGGTAAGACTATTCTATATGGATAGTAGATGTCATGCCATTTCTGATGATATATGGCATGTCACATAACTCCTCACGGTTAGAGAGTTATGTTTTTGTGAAGTTGGAGAACCCTCATGAGTTATCTAGAAGCCCCTAAAAGGTCAAAGAAGTCAAATTATTCTAGAAACTCCTAGTATAAGTTGACTAGTCAAAGTGGGTGAAACTAGGAGTTAATCTTGGGTTAAGTTGTTGCAATAAGAAAATAATTAAAAATAAATTAGTTTCAACTAGACGTGGAGAGTTTACTATTTGTGGATAAAGTGGTTATAAGTGGACAAGTGGTTAGAAAAGGGTTATGCCTAAAATAATGAAATTGGGTTAAGTTGGTTAGAAGGCAACCCCTAGAGGAAGCTACTTGGAGAGTATAAATAAGATATCAAGCGTCTCCTATTAGCACCTATTAATTACATTGAATATATATTATTGTGTAAAGTTTATTGCAGGTACTCATTGATACATCTGAAGTTACGCAACTCTGAGGTAGCAAGAAGTGTTGACGGCGAAAGTTTCAAAGTTGCAGAAAATACTGAAAAAACCCTACTTTTTGAGGTGTATGTGGGATGCAATGGAAGAAGTTGCATACGTATGAGAGCTGACAATATAAAAGGACATGTACAGTTGGAAAAGCCATGAAATCTTGAGTTGTTGAGCGTGTAAGGTTCTTAGAGTCTGAAAGCAAGATCCCAGGAAGGTCTACAGTGATCAAGTACAACAGATATATCTACAAGTTCAAAAGGTATGTCTTATTCTTATGAGTAGTTGGATATTGTTGTCTACATAAGATATGGTTATGGGGCTGTGAGGATTTTCCCTAGAGAGGCTATTGGTTGTATGGCACTTACTGTATAAGTCATATCTACAGAAATACAGTGTTGGTATATCTGATATTTATCATTGGTACATCTTGTTAGTGTTGAGGGATTTTGTGGTACATAATTGAGGGATTTTGGTTGTGAAGTGGTTGTGAAGTTGTTTGTAAATTTTGAGGTTGCATGTCAGTGAGGGTTTGATGCCTAGTTCATGTGAGAATTATTACACTTGATCATTATTGTATACACATGTTTGGTACATGACTAGACAAATATAGATGCACTTGGTTAAGGGAGATGTATGATGATGTATGCATAGGGCACAACTACAGATTGGACATAGTGACATGTCACAGGTTGATTTGACAGAGGCAACAAAGTGTCTTAGTTTAAAAAAAGGTCAAAACCCTAGCTTTCTGAAGGTGTACATAGGTTGCAGTATAGACAGGCCACGCACATACCCAAGTTGCAGTATAGTCAAGGCGTGTACATATGTGAGCTACATCATATACAGGTCACATACCTATTGGTATTTGTTGGTACAGGATGACTTTTGGTACATGATTGATTACAGGCTATTGGTACAGGTTGGTTACAGGTTGTTGGCACAGATTGCTACAGGTTTACAGTGGTATATCTAACAGGGACAATGTGGCAATGGTTTCATCATTTGACACTTATATTTCAGGGCGGTAGGACGTGGAAAGGATAGGTGGTTTTAGCCACCTTCTAGCTGTAGTCGGAGAACATAGGGGGTTGTATCCTCCTTATGGTTGTAACCAGAGAATTGGGGAGTTGGAGCTTCACTCAGGTTGTATTCTGAAAATATAAGGGGTCGGAGCCTCCTTCTAGTTGCAGTTGGAGAACATAATAAGTTGGTGCTTTCAATGAATGTAATTCTTAAAGACGTATAAGAAAAAATATTTTGTGGTTTTCTCCCGCATTGGGTTTCCACGTAAAAATATCGGTGTACTGTGTATGTGTATGTGTATGATTGTTCATTGTTCATGGTTCATTTATTGTACACTTGTTGAATGATAATGGTAAATTGATCATAAATATAAGCAACACTTATATATTGTGGTTAAAAAGGATTAAAAATCTCTATTACTGATTCACCCCTCCCCCCCCTCTCAATAATCCAACAACTTGTTCTTAGGTTTGCTAGATCAATAGAGTTCACAAAGGAAGAAACAGATTATGAGAAGAGGAGAGAGGGCATGTAGCGACTGATTCACCATGGTTGTATCAGTCAATATTATTGTATTGTGCTCCATTGTATTCTCTATGTAAATTCATACCTACTCTTTAGACATCGTAGATCTTATTTGCTCATTAATATAAGCATTATGCAAGAATTGGCATCATATTCATTGTGAATGTATGGTGTTCTTCATGTGATTGAAATTGACTTCATAATAAATTACCAATTTCTTTCCCTTTTATGTTTGATATGACTAAATGAATGCACAAATATTATGATATTGTTGAATGTATTAAGCATGAAGTCATCCCAAGTGTTTTATGAAGTTGTCATAGGAATACCTTGTATGTTTTATTGTATTGTTCTTATGAATCCATCCATTCATTCCCTTTAAATTCCAGATTTCTGATACATATGGAAATTGTAGTTGTGTTAAGACATGGGTGTGCATTTTTCATCATGCCCTAGTTTCATGCAATTTTAAGAATTTTTCCCTTTATGCATTTTTTTGCATTTACAAAGCAGTTTTTAAACTTTATGCACAATAGAGGTTTTTTGGTTTGAAAATGAAAAATTAAAGGTATGAATAGATGTAAAATGATAAAATACAAATTCCACAAGTTTAATAACTCAATTTGGAGGTTATATGAGTCCCAGACGTGCATTTTATTGTAATCTAGTTTTACTCTCCAATTTTACACAAGGTCTTGAATTTGGGTTCCAAGAAGAAGTCATTTTTCATTTGAAAATGCACTCTGGATGATATAGATATATTCAAAATGTTATTCACTTTACCCCAAAACTCAAATCACTAAATTTGGAGCTATATAGAAGCATGGGTGTGCATTTCCATTAGAGCACTTTCTATTGTTTTGGTCTCTCAATTTGCAGGTAGTTTTTGCCTCTTTTACACACCAACCACTTTTATGTTAACAAATGAAAAATTAAATATGTAGACAAGTGTCAAATTATCTAAGACATCCTTAGAAATTTGAATCCTCAAATTGCAGGTGTGTTAAGACCTGGGCTTGCATTTTTCATCATGCTCTGGTTTCATGCATTTTTAAGCATTTTTCACTTTATGCATTTTTAAGCATTTTTCACTTTATGCATTTTTTTTGCATTTTCAACAAAGTTGTATCTTTAGACAAATTATACACATACGAATGGTGTTCGTAGGAATATGAATAAAAAATGGATGTTGATCCATTGTATAAGATGGATGTTGATGCTATAACTTCAACCAACCTTTATTTAATGATTCTTATTTTTTATCTTTAACATTCATTTTAATATCTCATGCTTCCCATATTATATGATAACATTTTAATATGTCATGCTTCTTATATTGTGGCAGGGTGATTGTGGGAAGGCACCAGCTTCGGACCAGGTAAACGACTAATAATATCCATATCCATTTAAATTGAATTTTATTATTGTTTATATAATTTGATTAACTTGTTTTTTTTATCGATATATGTAGTTGTCAACACCTGATATACTTGACAATGTGGGCAACGATGATGAATTGTTTGAATTGAACCCAGTTGAGACAATTAAAAAGGTTGTGAGAAAAAAACAACGAACTTATTGAATTGGGTATGTATGAATTAACGAAGGAGAACACAGAAAGATGCAAAGTTTTGATGGACGAAATGAAACGATATGCAGTAAGCACCATCTTTTAAAAGGTTATTTATCACATATGTTCATTTATGAAAAAAAAATTGCTAATTTTATATGATCTGAATAAAAATGTTTTCTTTTTATAGGATTTATTCAAAAACTTCAACAACTTGCTTCTAAGGATGGTGTTGGTAGCAACGATGCTCAAACACCACAGTGTCCTACCATGAGCTACATACCCGTGAGGCTCTTTGGCTCTCCGCATATGGATGACAACCCTGTGACTCGTACAGCTGAACCTTTTGGGGCCCATGACACACCCTCGTAGTGCACGCAAGACCAAGCACATGAAGATGGAGATGAGGCAATTGGTGATTCTACAAATTGCTTTCCTGGATAGTCATGTGTTACTAGCAAGGGAACATTGTCGGTTACCTTTTTGGTGGATGAGAACATTCTTCTGATCAAGATACAAAGAATCCTAGGTATTTATGAATGTCTTAATTATTTCCTATTATCTAATTGAAACATACATCTCTACAATTTTTTTAAATTAATGATCATATTGTTCTGTAGGAAACAACATTTTTTTAAGCATATCCAAGTTTGAAAAAAGATCTTATTGACCACTTAGTCGATCTCTTTGGTGATTCCTTCAACAAAATTGGAGTCGCCTCATTGGTCGGTACATATTTGAAATATGTGAGGGACCAATATAGGGTTCATTTGCAAATAAACCCTAGGTATGAGCATCCTCTAATGATTCTAGAGAGTGAGTGGAAAAATTTGTTGGAAGATGCAAAGGAGAAGACAATGAGAAAATAAGGAAAGACACCACCTGGTCCAGGAAGGTATATCATATTTTGAATTTAATATGCTAAACTTTTGTTAGTTATATATAAAAATTGTCATATACAACGTATTGGAAACTTTTCGCTCCCAGACACATCAAAGCAACCAAGGCAAGAATAGAAAAACTCGGGCAACACAAACTTGGCCAGGGTTGTTACGTGGAACTAAAAACACAAATTGTAAGTACCAAATAAGTAAACCATGTCAATCATATCAGCATCCAACTTTTATTTAATTTTATCCAATAAGCCAAATTTGAGATATTGTGCAATGCAGGGGGCTCAATTCAAAACTGAGACCATAGAAGAAGACCTTTGGATCGATTTCAAGTTAGGATTTTAATTCATGGTTGAACATTGACAAAGAATGGGGAAAACACAATATTCCCCTTTAAACGTCATCATAAGTAAAACCAATGGACTTTAATTGTCGATTACTTGTAAAATCTATTCACGATTGATTTCATCCATAAATCAATATGTCTTTATATTTTAAGCAAGAGAGCAACAACAATAATGAGGCCATCAATGGACAACAACCCCATGATGGTGGAGTGCAGTCCGATGATGGTGGTGTGCAGCCCGGCCATGACGATATTATGGCTATAAAACCATAAGTATGGATTACAATTATTAATATTTACTTGCAGATGGTGTATTAAATGAGATACTTGGAGAGAGAAGGAACACTTGGCAGTCGAACCAATAGTCTCGACTAGTCAACTTGGTAAAGAACATTGTAACGATGTTTGCATTAATGAACTACTTCTATGAATAATAATTAACCATATCAATTTAACCATTTTTGTTATTGTAGTTGAGGTCCCTCAGAAGCAGCGTACACGTCGTGGAGAGTACCTGACTAGACGTACAATGCATCAAAGCATGCATATTAAATCAACACAAAGAGAGGGCCCAACAATTGAAGCGGATCTAGAAATGGATGAGCCAATCAACAGATATTTGAAAACTAAGAAACAAAAAAAGAAGTGATTATATATATTATGATAAACATGTATAATGGAAAGATATTTTGATGATAAAATTTATTAATATACAGTATATGTTGCTACCTTCTTATGGATGTATGTACAAAACCACATATCTGCACACACATTGTTTCTTTCATTTACCTTTAAATTTTGTTTTGCTACTATATATGCATGAATCATACTGTGCCACTTTCAATTATTTTCTAGTAGATAGATTGTGTATGGTGAATTGAAAGTGATTCAAGGGGCAAGGGGGGGGTGAGATTCCACCTTCACGTGGTTGGCCCTGTTCAATAGAGAATGAATCATTCTTGAAACCAAGATAATCTCATTTAGGTATTCCACTATAGTCTTTCGAGAGTATCGTACATGTCGATATGTTTGTTTATTTATTTAATTATTATTTGGTCATACAACCTTTTATTCTATGATGATTTATGCAGGTCTTCACAATGGAAATGCAACTAACAAATAACCTACCTGTGATGTGGTTTTACAAGCTCCTACCTCATCGATCTCATGGATGCGGGTAGTTAGTACTCATTTTTCCATTTTAGTTAGTGTGTGTGAACAGTTGCCAAAGATTCGTGTATATTTCAACTCTTTATTAAATTATGGGCAGAAATCACCTTAGTATATAGTCTTTAGAGTTTACAACAAGGCCACAATCATGTAACTTGTAACTTTTAAATTACCAATACCATACATGGATTTTTATTCCTAAGGCATGCATTTTTCATCCTGTCCTTTTTTCATGCATTTTTGTGCATTTTTTCGTTTATGCATTTTTTTGCACTTACAAGGCAGCTTTCAGCCTTTATGCATAGTAGAGGGTTTTTATTTTCAAAATGCATAGCTAAAGTATGAATAGATATAAAATGATGAAATCGAAAATCCACAATTTGAACCACTCAATTTGGAGTTCATATGAGTCTTATGTGTGCCTTTTACAGAAAGACGGTTATACCCTCCATTTTACAAAAAAATATTGAATCTTCGTTCAAGGTAGAAGTCCTTATTCATTTGAAAATGCACTATGGATGAGATATATATATATATAGAGAGAGAGAGAGAGAGAGAGAGAGAATTTTATTAAATTCACAACAAAACTTAGATCACTAAATTTTTAGCTAAATAGAAGCATGGGTGTGCATTTCCATTAGGGCACTTTCTATTGTTTTGGTCTCCCAAATTACAAGGCAGATTTTGCCTCTTTTACAAAGCAGCCACTTTTATGTTTGCAAATGCAAAATTGAATATGTAGATAGGTGTAAAATTATCTAAGACACCCCCAGAAACTTGAATCACTAAAATAGTACGTGTGTCAATACCTAGGCATGCACTTTTCATCATGCCCTAGTTTCATGCATTTTTTAGCATTTTTCCCTTTGTGCATTTTTTTGCATTTACAAAGCAGTTTTTAACCCTTATGCACACTAGAGGGTTTTTGGTTTGAAAATGCACAACTAAAGGTATGAATAGATGTAAAATGATAAAATAAAAACTCCACAAATTTAATGACTCGTTTTGGAGGTCATATGAATCCTAGGCATGCATTTTATAGTAATCTAGTTTTACCCGCCATTTTACAAAAGGTCTTCAATTTGTGTTCCAGGTAAAAGTCTTTTTTTCATTTGAAAATGCTCTCAGCATAATATAGATAGATTTAGAACGTTATTCACTTCACCCAAAAACTTATATCACTAAATTTGGAGTTATATAGAAGTGTGGGCATGTATTTCCATTAAGGCACTTTCTATTGTTTTGGTCTCTCAATTTACAAGGTAGATTTTGTCGTTTTTACACAACAACCACTTTTATGTTCGCAAACGCAAAACTAAATATTTACACAGGTGTAAAATTATCTAAGACGCCCTCAAAAACTTTAATCACTCAAATTGTAGGTGTGTTAAGACTTGGGCATGCATTTTTCATCATGCCTTGGTTTCATGCATTTTTAAGAATTTTCCCTTTATGCATTTTTTTGCACTTATAAGGTTGTTTTTAACCTTTTTGCACAGTAGAGGTTTTTGGTTTGAAAATGCACAAGTAAAGGTATGAATAGATGAAAAATGATAAAATCCAAACTCTTAAAATTTAGTCACTCAATTTGGAGGTCATATGAGTCCTAGTTGTGCATTTTATAGTAACACAGTTTTACCCTCCATTTTACAAAAAGTCTTGAATTTGGGTTCCAAATAGAAGTCCTTTTTCATTTGGAAATGCAGTCTGTATGATATAGATAGATTTAGAATGTTATGAACTTCACCCAAAAAATTAGATCACTAAATTTAGAGTTTTATATAAGCATGGGCGTGATTTTCCATTATGGCACTTTCTACTGTATTTGGTATATAGATTTACAAGGTTTATTTATTTAATTATTATTCAGTCATATAATTTTTTATTCTTTGATGATTTATGTGGGTCTTCACAATGGAAATGCAACTAATAACTACCCTATGTGTGATGTGTTTGTACACGATCCTGCCTCATCAAGCTCAGGGATGCGGGTAGTTAGTAGTCATTTTGCCATTTTAGTTAGTGTGTGTGCACAGTTGTCAAAGATTGATGTATATTTCAACCCTTTACTAAATTATGGGCACAAATAACCCTAGTATACAGTATTTATGGTTTACAATAAATCCATAGTCATGTAACTTGTAAATTGTAAAATCCCAACACCGTACATGGTTTTTTCTTCCTAGGGCATGCATTTCTCATCATGCCATGTTTTCATGCATTTTAATGCATTTTTTTGCATTTACAAGGCAATTTTTATCTTGTATGCACAACAGAGGATTTTTTGTTTCAAAATGCACAACTAAAGTATGAATAGATGTAAAATAATAAAATCCAAACTCCACAATTTGAACCACTCAATTTGGAGGTCATGTGAGTCTTAAGCGTGCATTTTACAGTAAGATGGGTTTACCTTCCATTTTACAAAAAGTCTTGAATCTTGGTTCAAGGTACTAGTTCTTAGTCATTTTAAAATGCACTCAGCATGATATATATATATATATATATATATATATATAATGTTAATAACTTCACCCAAAAACTTAGATAACTAAATTTGGAGCTAAGCATGGATGTGCATTTCCGTTAGGTCACTTTCTGCTATTTTGGTCTCTCAATTTACAAGGTAGACTTTGCCTCTTTTAAAAAATATCCACTTTTATGTTTGCAAATGAAAACATAAATATGTAAACTAGGGCATGCATTTCTCATCATGCCATGTTTTCATGCATTTTTTTTGCATTTACAAGGCAACTTTTATCTTGTATGCACAACAGAGGATTTTTGGTTTCAAAATGCACAACTAAAGTATGAATAGATGTAAAATAATAAAATCCAAACTCCACAATTTGAAACACTCAATTTGGAGGTCATATGAGTCTTAGGCATGCATTTTACAGTAAGATGGTTTTACCCTCCATTTTACAAAAAGTCTTGAATCTTGGTTCAAGGTACTAGTTCTTAGTCATTTTAAAATGCACTCTGCATGATATATATATATATATATATATTCAGAATGTTAATAACTTCACCCAAAAACTTAGATAACTAAATTTGGAGCTATATAGAAGCATGGATGTGCATTTCCGTTAGGTCACTTTCTGTTATTTTGGTCTCTCAATTTACAAGGTAGACTTTGCCTCTTTTAAACAAGATCCACTTTTATGTTTGCAAATGAAAATATGAATATGCAAACAAGTGTAAAATTATCTAAGACACCCTCAGAAACTTGAATCACTCCAATTGCAGGTGTGTTAAGACCTGGGTGTGCATTTTTGTGAAGCCTGACGTGCATTGCTACACAAGGGAAAAATTACTATTTAAAAGAAAAAAAATGTATCTCTTAAGTGTGAGTGTGAATTTTTGTCTATGGAGGCTCTAACAAGCTTGATTTATGGTTTTATACAACAATAGAAACCCTAATCCTAATCGTCTATATCATCATATCTCGAGAACCTTGTCATCTACATCTGACTCAAATTCTTCGACTTCTTAATCTAACACATCTATATGCTCCTTATTTCCAGTGCATCATAAGCATGGATGTCAGTGTTCAACATCAATTTGAATTTTTTTTTACTTTATTATACAAGGTTCGAACCTTCGACACCTCGGTTCATTGTTGAATACATGCTGGTATTCCAACAGATTGTTTACACCCGTCCATCTCAACCATGTTGGAATTGAAGTCCTCATGCATCGCCACTCCGATGGTAGATTCCCACCATAGCATCACCAATCTGATGGATTTATCATGCCATATCGTTGGACCATCGACAGACTACACCCTCTAGAGCATCGCCACTTCAACGTAGGTGGCTGGCCATAAGGTCGCAACTTTGATTACGCTCACATCGGCTTTCCCACGGTACTTACGCATGGCAATGTGGCACTAACGACCGATGTCGTCGGTAAAATGACGATGACTTGGTTGATGATGTTTTCTTGGAAAATACCATTTGACATCCCAACACATCAAATTAATGACATCTCTATGATCATTGCAATTGCGATGATTAGGTGCAACTAAAAGTTTTTGATAAAATCTCTCCACAACTGCCACGTGGCAGTTTTTTACATTGAACATGCAACGGGCAGATATGGTCATCGAGATTTTGACGAACATATGGAATTGGGTTCATTGGATTATAGACATGTGTCCTTTGGAAGGGCGTCAGAACATCATTGGAAAATCTGCCAAATGTACTAGTGACCCATTCTTGGGAGGGTTCTATATCCTCCTCCCCGATATGATATTTTTCCTATCGAGGTCGAGGATCTCACTAATCCTACTCCATTGAACTTTAACCTACCTCTCACAGAGATGTACAGTCCTCTCTTTTCACACACTCGAACATCCAAGAATCCAAGTCATAGTGTAAATCCTTTTCACCAATTGTCTATCATGGAAAACACTTTTAGAACTTCAACATCATGGGGCACTCATACCCCCACATTGGCTATCTCTGGTGGATGAGTCAATCCTCCCATCTCTAGTATCCCTATTATAATCACTTTCCCTCTCATTTCCAAAGCATTGAGTAGAGGTCCAAGACCTTTCATATCCGCTCTTGACAGTGGTATGGGATCATAGCCTTCCACATCTTATGGTTGTGGTGCCTTTTCTTTCAAGATGCCTCACATTGCAACTAGTGCATTGTCTGTCTTCCATAGATTTAACATGTCAATAGGGACTTCATCTACCCCTTTCTGTGTCTTTCCATTTGGAGGTGAGCATATCCCGATGTCTGTTCCATCATTGGGAAGAAGATATTTTCCAAGTTATGACTTGTCGATGGGAAGTGTTCCCTTCATGGGAATGGGAGATCCAATGAGTGGAGGACTTCCTCCATTTTTCTAGGTCCTATCCAAGTTCCCCCAAAACCCTATATTCCACACAAATACTCCTTTTGCACCTGGTACTGGTTATGTGCCAAGAAATTATTTTGAAAGTACAACCAAGGGACCCCTTCCCAAGGGGATTCTTGTGCTTTTCCTTTTTTTGGAAATGTTGGTATCCCCTTGATGTCCATCTTGAATATACTTGGATTGAATGTGGGCCTACTTGTTTGGTTTTTGTCCACTACGAATGTTCCAAATGCCCATGAAACTTCTCAGATAAACACCTTATGTCAAGTGTGTCAAATTGATATTGACCCTTTATTATGGTATTTTTTACCACCATCATGGCTTAGATGCTTTTATTTTGCCAGTATCCCCTTCATATTGATCCCTTGTAGTTTGTGCCCACTCTGAACATTGTCTAAAAATCCTCCTTAACTATCAACACATTATTTATTCTCACAAAAGGAGTGTGCACATGCACTTTCCCTTTAGTAAAGGTGCATGTACCTTCAAAATGGATAAAAAATATAAAATTTCATGAAAATTATGCATTATGGAGCATGGTTTATGGGAAAAAAACTTTGTAACTCCCTAAAAACCATGAAAAATAGTCTCAATCATCTTGAAATTATATAAAAAGAGGTTAGATAGATGGAAAATATAACACACACACACACACACACAGAGAGAGAGAGAGAGAGAGAGAGAGAGAGAGAGAGAGAGATCAAGGCTATGATAGAGCTATTATCATTCCCAAAGCAGTCAAATTTAGTCATGTCCCTACAGTTTTTATGACCATCATCTCCCAAGAAACACCTATTTCCTAATTTTTCTCCCCCATTCTGATTGTAAGGCATAAAACCTCTGGGTTTTCCTCACACTCACGTGGAGAACAGCATTGGAGTTTGAAGAAGTTTTGAATGGCCCCGAAGACTATGGAATCTAAACAAGGTGACAGACAGTGTCGGCAACAAGGTCAAGTATATGTTTCATTTATCGATATTTACTTTCACAAAATGAAGATTTGTCTTCTTTCTCTCCCCCAAATGTTGTGTCAATTTCAATAATTTGATCTTCTTTCAGTATTTGGATGTGGTTTTGACTCGTTTGATAGAGTTAGTTAGAGTAGTCATTGCATGTTTATTTCTATTTATGTCAACAAGTTTGAGGAAATTGGTTGCTTCTCTTTATGCAAATTTGCAAACTTGGATTGGAGCAAAGAAAAATGGAGTGAGGCCTACTAGCAAGACTCATCTCCAACCGACCATCAGAACTAGGTGAGTTTCCTTGTAACTAACTAGTAGTTATATATATATCATTGTAGGCTACTTTAGAGAAAGAATTGTATTCTTCTTTGAATATTGCTATGTTAATGGTCCACCCTAGCCACATGATAGATTTTATCCACAACAAACTGGTAATCATACTAGGGATAATTCCTTGAGTTTTTCTTGATGGGGTTTTCTTT
>SNQJ01S0123410.1:9730-26740 GCA_010110895.2 Picea sitchensis | reverse complement strand
GAATGGTGGTACAACACTTCATACCATACAGCTACACGCATGACTCCTTTTGAAGAGGTATATGGATAGAATCCACCTTCAATCATCTCATACTTACCTGGTGTCTCGAAGGTCCAGGTGGTTAACCAAACACTTACAATTCGAGAGGCTATTCTTCATACCCTCAAAGAGAATTTGGTCATGGCACAGAATTGCATGAAGAAACAAGAAGATCAAGGTCACTCTGAACGTCAATTTGAAGAAGGGGATCAAGTGTTTCTTCACCTGCAACCTTACAAGAAGAATTCCCTCAAGGCTGAGCATTTTCAAAAGATAGCGCCCAAATTTTATGGTCCTTATACAGTTCTCAATTGTGTGGGACAGGTGGCCTATTAGTTAGCTTTGCCCAGTCATTCGAAGCTACATCATGTTTTTCATGTTTCCTTCTTAAAGAAGGTGATCGGAACTAAGTGCCAAATTCAAACCAACCTTCCCGAGTTAGCCGAAGAAGGATCCATTTGGCTACAGCCACAAGCAATTTTGGACCAGCGTGAGTGGTAGAAACCCCCTACCCCGACTGGGTCTGCGACCTCCCGGTCACTGGATCATTCTTCCTCATCTGATTTGAGTCAAAGTGGCTACTTTGGTTCCCTGTTGGAACCTTCAACGAATCCACAGGTCCTTCAAACTTCATGCGCAGGTCCTGCAAAATATCCATGCCTCTCTCTGTGTGCATTGGGCACTAATTCAAAATAGTGTGAGCGCTATCCCTCGGGCTAGGCCCCTCCTCCACACGACCACCACCTGTGACCATTGGCTGATCCCATAGGGCGCTTTTCTCATTTCATGACTTCATGAATCCTGATGTCAAGTCTCTTGACTCTTCAATCCTTGAATGTTGAAATGGGTTCAACGGGGATTAGACCCTGCCCAAATCTTGATCCATGTGACCACTTCCTTTGTGATGACAGCCTACTCCAAAGACACATTGCGTTTTGTGACTTCGGTATTTTCAATGCAAAGTGCCCCGGCTCCTTCTCCTCAAAATTGTCGAAATATCGAAATGGGCCTAACGGCTCTTTGGCTCCTCCCTTAATCCTTCTCCATGTAACCCTGTCATATGACCTAGGGCTACTCCTCTGAATATTTCGGCTTTCCCAATTCAGGGATATGGAGTGTAATATCCTCCCTTGTCCTTTGAACCTCTGACTCCCAAAATCCGGTGACTCTGGATCTACGGTTCAGATCCTCCCTAGATCTGACGGCCTACAAACTTTCAGAGTTTTCTCTGAACCCTGACCGCTTGCCATGTGTTCTTCAGATGGAAGATCCCGATTTCTTCCAGGACTTTGACAAGTCCTTCTCCCCAACACATACACGAGGTTAACCCGTGTGTAGCTTCTCCTGGATCCGATGGCTATCGGTCCTCCGCACTAGATCTGATGGCCTAGACCTAACTTACTTGTACGCGTTCCTCTTGTGTGCCTGGACGTGGATTGAATGGTTGATATCTCTTCTCTAGTGTTAGAATCAACGGCATCTGTGCTCCTCCTAATCTCACGCTTCTCCTTCCTGCCTTAGAATATTTTAAGTGTCTCAAAGGCTACGGCCTTTAATTTCTCTGTGAACCCTGTGACCTTGGGTCTCGCCTACGTTCTGGAAAAAGTTATCCTTCATGAGCTTTGTCAACTTTGAAACCTCAAAGGGTTTTTCTTGGCCTCTAAAACTCATTTCAGGGTCCCTACATGCATTTGCACTATTCGTCCTGAGATTCTTGAATTCTCTCAGTCTCTAAGGGACTTGGACCTCATATTTTCCTTCAAAGGGGAAATTTGGCGCCTTCTTGGGAGCCTCGCACTCAACCTCCTGAGCTTTTGCGAACCTTGTGCACCAAGGCACTGTTCTTCCAAGCAGAGTCTTTAGTAACTCTATCTATATTCTCCCCTCAAGGGAGTATAAGTTCCCTCCTGGCAACTTATGCTCTAGAACACCTTCATTGTACCAACAGAGTGTTCAGCAACTCTGTGGGAGGTCCTTCCTTGACATTTCCTTCTCTAAGAACTCGAAATAGAGTTCCCTAGTGCACTCTATGCACGTGCTCGATTCTCTCCTGGTAGAGCTCTACAGAACCTTCAATTATTATGTCTTCTCTCTATGCCCTCCTCTACACAGTTCTTCCTTCAGGATGTTCAGCAATCCTGAGGATTCTCCTTGAGTCAGTGACTCCAGTTGGTGCACCCTCTTGGCACGCATTTGTCTAAAATTCTGTAGAATTCAGAAGTGAACTCCTTGCACTAGCTTACAAAGACCGCATTACTCTATCATGCGACTCCTTTACATGAAGCCACAAAGAACCCAGACCTGAAATCAAAGACCCCAACAGACAACAACTTCTATTTGTAACCTGCAAATGCAAACTAACACACATCTACAGCATAAAATGAACACACACATAGCATTCATCCATAAACACAACTACTCAGAGATATCATGCAGGAAAAATTTCTTTTATATTAATATTAGAAGGTCCATTTACAATATGGGTAAGCTCAAGCTGAAATAGAGTCTCATCTTCCTCTATTTCCCTATCCCTCCTAATCTCTATGTTCTTCTATGACTAACTGAAAAACAAAATAAGATATTTTTACAAAAGGGGGCTCCTCGAGCGCTTCCCTCCATCCTCACCAACTCTCATTAATTTCAATCAATGGTTGTCTAGTATGAAATCGGATCTAGATCTTAGCCTTACAAAACATTAAAAGGCCATCTAACTACAGCCTGCGTACAAGCATGGATTTGGCTCTACTAACCTTACAATCATTAAATACATTCTCAAATTTTAAAATTGAGAGGGTTGGTGCCTCTCTTCTTCATGAGTGTGCTTTGATGTGTTGTTAGTTGGTTGGCACTTGATGACGTGGAGTGATGCTCCTGCATCATACTCCTTAGCTGGAAAAATAATGAGCTCTTTCTCATGAGATTCCAAGCTCTGTTGAAATCCACCCAGATCCCAAACTATTATTTGGAGTTGTCCTACTCCATTTCCTCGTTGTTGTTGTTGCTTCCCTACTACTCTTGCATGATATTTTTTGTCCATCTTCTCCTCGCTGACAGCTTCCAGTGATGACTTCTACATCATCTCCCTGATTTCTTCAATTACTTTGTCCAGTTGTTCCAGTGGTTGGCTCTCCTCATGCAGTATTCTCTATTGCACTCCCTTTCTGTCAACAGGTCGATCAACTCGATCTCCCCTGATGTCTTTCTCTCCCCTTGTGGCACTAAGTGGCCACCCTACTATAGATTTCAGCTCTGCGGTATCTTCACTGAGTCTCTTCTCAGCTTCCTCTTCTAACATCTTGACTGTCATCTCTCTTGTTGGCATATATCCAGCTTCCTCCAGTTGCTTCCCAGACTGCAATTTTGCTTCATCTTCTATTACAGACCTCAGTGTTCTAGTCACCATCTGTTCGGCTCCTTGGCTGAAATTTTCGAGCAATTCCACTGAATGCTCCTCTCTTGAAATCATGATCATCTCCTTGTAGTCGTGTGTTGGTTCTGGATGGTCTAACCAATCCTCCAACAACCTAAATTCCATCTCCCATGGAGTGAGAAATTCATTTGCGCGCTCCTCTTCTGTTGGGGTAGATTCTGATGTCTTCTCCATTTCCTCTTTCTCCATGATAGTCACAGCTAGTTGTCATTATGCTATTGTTGCCTCTGCAACACAATCTCTCACCTCAACTGGGCTATGTGGCAGGAATAACTTAATTCCTCCAATGATCAGAAAGTGTTTCTGATCCTTCCCCATCGTCTCTTCTCGCTTATATGAACTCACCTCTCAGCTCATATTCTCTCCCTTTCCCACCTGGCAATTTGGGATTTATTTCCTGCCCTCCTGGCAGTCTATGAGATCCTCCAGCGATATCATCTCATTTCCCACCTGGAAAATTGGATTTTCATCACTGCTTTCCTGGCAGTTCATGAGATCTTCCAATGATCTCTTCACCTCATCATCACTGAGATTCCTCCCATCTTCTGGCTCACAGATGTGAACCACTTCTTGTTCATCTCTGAGGCATTCATCATTCCTCAGCCATCCTTTTAATATATTTCGCTATCCTCTGGCCAATAATTTCTTAATCGGCCATTTTACCTTCCGCTTCATGGGCCACTCATACACCCAATGCGGCTTTGCATCCTGTTGCATCTTAAATGCAAGTTGTTCCATTCTTGCTCTCACCTCAGTGAGCTCTTTTTCCATCTCTAAGCTGCTTTTATGTTGGCATCCCCTATCTTGACCATGCTTATGGCTTTCAGTAGCCATATTCTTCTTTCTACCTACCTTCTTGGCAAGTCCATTGCTGTCACTCTATGACTGCGAGCATTTACAGCATTTCCCACAGTCCACCCGACTACCTATTGACTGTTGCGCATCTGCGAACAATCACCACAGAGCATCCATACTCTACTTCCTTGTTTTCACTTCTGCCTCCCTCTACCTACAATGTATAGACAGAATCAGGCTCTCATACCACTATGGTGCAAACCCCCTACCCCGACTGGGTCTACGACCTCTCGGTCACTGGATCGTTCTTCCTCCTCTGATTTGAACCGAAGCGGCGCCTTTGGTTCCCTCCTGGAACCTTCAACGAATCCACAGGTCCTTCAAACTTCACGTGCAGGTCCTGCAAAAGACCCACGCCTCTCTCTCTACACGTTGGGTTCTAATTCAAAATAGTGTGAATACTATCCCTCGAGCTAGGCCCCTCCTCCATGCGATCACCACCTGTGACCACTCGCTGAGCCCATAGGGCACTTTTCGCATTTTGCAACTTCGTGAATCCTAATGTTGAGTCTCTTAACTCTTCAATCCCCGAATTTCGAAATGGGCTCAACAGCGATTATCCCCTACCCAAATCTCGGTCCATGTGACCACAGCCTACTCCAAAGACACGTCGTGTTTAGCTTCTTTGGGATTTTCAACACAAAGTGCCCTGGCTCCTTGTCCTCGGAATTGCCAAAATATTGAAATGGGCCTAATGGCTCTTTGGATCCTCCCTTAATCCTTCTCCATGTAACCTTGTCCTATGACCTAGGGATACTCCTATGAATCCATCGGCTTTCATGATTCGGGGATATGGAGTGCATTCTCCTCCCTTGTCCTTTGAATCTCCAACTCCCAAAATCCAGTGACTCTGGATCTACAGTTCATATCCTCCCTGGATCTGACATCCTACAACCTTTCATAGTTTTCTCTGAATCCTGACCACTCGCCACATTTTCTTCAGATGGGCGGTCCCAATTTCTTCTGGGACTTTCACAAGTCCTTCTCCCTAGCACATACACAAGGTTAACCCACATGCAGCTTCTCCCGGATCTGATGGCTATCGGTCCTCCGCACTAGATCTGATGGCCCAGACCTAACTTACTTGTGCACATTCCTCCTGTGTGCCTGGGCGTGGATTGAACGGTCCAGATCTCTTCTCCAGTGTTCAAATCAACGGCAGTTGTGCTCCTCCTGAGTTCACGCTTCTCCTTCCTGCCTTAAAATATTTTAAGTGTCTCAAAGGCTACGGCCTTTAATTTTTTTGTGAACTCTTTGACCTTGGGTCTCGCCTGCGTTTCGTAAAACGTTATCCTTCCTAAGCTTTGTCAACTCTGAAACCTCAAAGGTTTTTTCTTGGCCTCTGTGACTCCTTGCAGGGTCCTTACACGCATTTGCGTTATTCGTCCTGATCTTCTCGAATTCACTTAGTCTCTAAGGGACTTGGCCCTCGTCTTTTCCTTCAAAAGGGAAATTTGGCGCCTTCTTGGGAGCCTCACGCTCGACCTCCTGAGCTTTTGTGAACCTTGTGCACTAAGGCACTGTTCTTCCAAGCAGAGTATTCAGTAACTTTGTCTCTCTTCTCCCCTCAAGGGAGTATAAGTGCCCTCCTGGCGAATTATCCTCTAGCACACCTTCGATGTACCAACAGAGTGTTCAGCAACTCTGTGGGAGGTCCTTCCTTGACATTTCCTTCTCTAAGAACTCGAAATAGAGTTCCCTGGTGCACTCTATGCATGCTCTTGATTCCCTCCTGGCAGAGCTCTACAGAACCTTCAATGATTATGTCTTCTCTCTGTTCCCTCCTCTACACAGTTCTTCCTTCAGGATGTTCAGCAATCCTGAGGATTCTCCTTGAGTCAGTGACTCCATCTGGTGCACCCTCCCGGCACGCCTTTTTCTGAAATTCCACAAAATTCATAAGTGCACTCCTTGCACTGACTTACAGAGACCGTAGTACTCTATCATGCAATTCCTTTGCATGAAGCCACAAAGAACCCAGACCTGAAATCAAATACCCCAACAGACAACAACTTCTATCTGTAACCTGCAAATGCAAACTAACACACATCTATAGCATAAAATTAACACACACATAGCATTCATCCTTAAACACAACTACTCAAAGATATCATGCAGGAAAAATTGCTTTTTTATATTAATCTCAGAAGGTCCATTTACAATATGGGTAAGCTCGGGCTCCAACAGAGTCTCGGCTTCCTCTATTTCCCTATCCCTCCTAATATATTTATTCTTCTCTGCCTAACTAAAAAACAAAAGGGGACTCCTTGAGTGCTTCCCTCCATCCTCACCAACTCTCATTAATTTCAATCAATGGTTGTCTAGTCCAAAATCGGATCTATATCTCAGACTTAAAAAACATCAAAATTCCATCTAACTACAACCTACATACAAGCATGTCTTTGGCTCTACTAGCCTTACAATCATTAAATACATTTTCAAATTTTAAAATTGAGAGGGTTGGTGCCTCTCTTCTTCATGAGTGTGCTTTGATGTGATGCTAGCTGGCTGGTGCTCGATGACATGGAGTGATGATCCTGCATCAGTGAGCGTCACCTGTGTCAGAGAACCATCAAGGAAGTGTTAATCCAGTGGGAAGATACAACTCCAGTAGATGCCACTTTGGAACCAGCTACCATTCTACAGCAATTTCCACATCTCAAGCCTTGAGGACAAGGTTGTTTTTAAGGCGGAGGACATGTTAGGGTCCTAACCTGCACATAGGTAGAACAATATATTCGGATGTAATAAAGTTCAATATTAATAAGGCCTTGCAATAAAATAGAAAAAGTCGAATGTAAGAAGACATTATAGAATCTTACGCTTCTAGAAGGATCTTCCTCTAGATGCTTCTTTTGATAGACATATTTAGTATAAATAGGAGTTGAGGGTATGAGAACCCTAGCTTGGATATTATTGTAATAGAGCTCTTCTCAACTGGAGGTTTCCCCCTTGAAGAGGCCTGTGAACATTGCTTTCAGAATCAAAGTGTTATTTATGTTGTTATTCTTATATCATTTTAGTGTTATTGTGGTGAATCTTCTGGTTATATTGTTGTTATTCTGCCATTTCTAGCATTTTATTTTTGTTCTGCATACTTTTTATATATGGTATATTACAGTAGACAACTAGGTAACGGATATTTCCAACGAGAGAGAATCCTGCACTAATGCAATTCTGTCCATTACGGTGCGGTACCAACGGTCTGATGGGGAGCTTTCTGGCCATAGATGTTGTTCTAATTGTTCGGGTCATCGACATAACAGTTATAATGCCTCCAATAGTCATATTGTTTCACCATCGAGAAGTTCCATGTTGTGCTATACTGGTATCCTGACGAAGTTCAGATTCTGGAATCCTTCCTTCTGCACAATTCCTTCTGGAACTTTCTGTAGCTTTTCTGTCTTTGCTTTCTTCTTATTCATCTTTCTAGCCTTCTTCCCGGTGTTCTTTGTCTCGATATTCCTCTTTCCATTATGATTGTGATCTTCTCTGGGCATAGTAACTTCACATTGTTGATGGTCTTTACTAGGGTTCAAGGGTAATACTTATTCTATGTCTGGTGTAGGTGCTCTACTCTCTTGTACAGATAGGTGTCTCAAGTCCTTGTGTGTCCTTTCAACTTTGACATCCAAGTTTCTGGTTCTGAATAACTTCGACCTATTCTCATGTTCTTCAATCAAATGTGTGATCCTCCTAGTCATGAAATCTTTTAATTCTTGCTTCTTCTACTCTAAGACTTCATCTTCTTGTCTTCTGGCTTGATCCTTTCTGATCCAAGGTTTTCCTAGTAACATAGCAAATGGGGCATTGTTCTCAATAAATTTAACAACCTCAAAATCTTCTTTTGTCGAGGTTCCATGAGCACTCATATATATCTGGGAAAGTCTTCCACATAGGGTTATCAGATTTCCTCTAAATAATACTATCCCTCCCAATGAAGGAATCATAGCAAGCTTTCCTAAAATTTCCCAAGTTCTTTCTGTCATGATATTCACCTTTGTTTCCTCATCCAAAATGCAGTCAATGTCGAAGTCTCCTATTCTTGCTTCTATGCATTCTTTTTCTTTGAAGATCTCTGGTAAGTTGTTGTTTATGTGATCATTCAGGGTTTCTTTCATTTGCAATAGTACAGTTTCTTATTCTTTCTGGGGTTCTGCCATGATCTTATTTTCTTGACCTTCCTAAGGGTTTTCTTGTCTCATATTCATTCTTTCAACCTTAGAAATCATTCTAGGGCAATCCAGAACTTCATGATCCATAGCTTTACAACAAAGACAATTGGGTCTTCTACCAGGGAATTCCTTAGAAATATGTCACGGTCTTCTGCAACTGTAACAAAGATTTAATCATCTTTTTCTCTTAAATGATCCCCATCCTTTCCTGTACTGCGCACTAGGATCATGGTAGTTAACCTGCAAAAAAATATTTCTAGGATCCTGCATCCATTTGTTAGTCCAAACATTCTTTCTATGCATAGGAATAACATATCTTTCACTATTCTTATCAAATCTACTCATATTAAATCTTTTTTCTTCTAATTGTGCCCTAGTTTTCAGGCTAGGACAAAATTTATCAAACATACCTAGATCCATATTTTTGAAACAAGAATTTCTACTTATCTTACCTTTTCAATCAAAATTCCTCACTATTCTTACCTTTCTCAGAGCACAAAGCTTCAATATCTTACCTCTTTTCTTCAAATTAGACTTCTCTTCTTAGCACAGAGTTTCACAATCCAAGTAGAGTACTACGCACCAGGGCAACAGATCTATGCACGGAGCTTTCACATTTTAGGTCATATTTTTGCACAGAGCTTCTTCTTCCTCAGTTCCCAGCAATCATAGTTTCAGGTCAGATCTTCGCAGAGAGATTCTTCTTCCTCAGTTACTAGCAATCACAGTTTCTAGTCCCGACAATGGAACCATTTGTTATCATAGGATAATACCCAGGGTTCAACACTACAACAGCGCACCAAGAAAACCCTAACTACCGACCCTTTCGGCAACACTTGCGAAGCATATGAAGTCTCACCCAACGTAGAGGCAGGGGTGGTTGTAGGACTTAGATGTCTGCAACCTTAGTTGGGACACAGATCTGTGATTGTAACACCTTAACAGAGCACTTACTAATTATAGTTCATTAATATTTAGCCTTAGTTCACAGCGCAGCTAAACCCTAACAATAGATCAGCGCAACATTCACACAGATCCAATGGATTCAAGCATTAAGCATACCAACAAAGAACGGATCTAGAATTCATTCACATTATTCAACACTAATCTATCATATCAGATTCATCTATCATCTAACAACGCACTAAGCATTGAATTACATAAACAAGAGAGCAATCATAAAGCACAAATAATTCATAACACAGGATATACGTGGTTCACCCCCTCCCTGGGGCTACATCCACCAACTCTTCGTCTTCTTTATTAGCTTCTTTCAATCTTCTTACATGCACAAAGCCTCCAAATCAACTCCGTAGAGGACAGGATATCTGCGCACCTTGCCAGATCCTCCTTCCCCAAGTAGATCTTGGCACAGATCCGTACACAGTCTTTTACAGTCGCCTGCACTTCGCCTTGCAAGTCTCACATGGTGTGCACAAAGCCAAATCACACAGATCCACTTTTTCACTTAGCAACAATTGCTCACGCTGACTAGTCACTACTTCTTACATCACCTAGAATTCTATTTATTCATTACAAAATAGGCTTAAGCATGGTTAAACCCATGGGCTGACATCCCCATACCCATTACATAAGCCCAAAACCCAAAAATCCCTAAAAAGGGGTTGAGATCCCGCAATCTCCGCTTCGACTTGTGCTCCACCTTCGACAGCCTGTCGAAGTCCCAAAATGGTCAAAAGTGACCAAGGGTCCTCAAATCTTGGTCAAGGGCCAACACCATCTGTCTAGTTCATCCACATATATCTAACCTTCAAATACAAGAATATCAAAACTAACCTATACCTTGAAAGGAGAGGTGCTTCCAAAGTGGTTGTTTGATGAAGATGTGTCTATTTCTATCAGCATGCGTTGAAGGATGTGGGAAAAATTCTCCATCATTTCGTCCCTCTTTCGTGTGAGAGCTTGCTCAAGCAATAGATTGATAGAATCATCTGCACCATTTTTTTTATTTTCTTCCTCCATGGAGGGTTTCTTAGGCATGTGAGAACGATTGTCTTCAAGAGAGACAAGCTCGAGACCCAACTTTCTATACTCAGACCTCGTCGAGGACATGCACTGAAAAATTATCAAGAGCAGTCTGCTTTGATACCACTGATCAGGATTGTTTTCAGCACAAAATGAGAGCAGGTATATAATAAAGAAATGTATAGGGATATTTTGTATGCCCAATAATATAAAATAAATGTATCATAAATTCAACCATAAACACATAGATATAGTAATACACAATTTTCTATTAATGAGCGAAAATGTACAAACACTGTAAAATACAGAGTGAAAGACTCGCTAGAATGGTGGCATCTTATCTCTGAGAAGAGATGGTGGAAGCTGAATTTTGTAGTATGAGATACTACCTTGCGGCACTTTTTTGGTGGAATAGTAGTCGGAACTACCTCTGGTATTCTGTAGAGATGACCCCCCAGAGAAACAATGAAATTGTGGGGTTGAGACTCATAAACAGCATGGAAATTCCACATATATGGTTGGCCCAAGAGAACATCACAGACATCCAGTGGGGAAACATCACATAATACCTAATCCTTGAAGGGTTGGATGTCGTATGACAATCGACACTGCTGACTGACACGAAGATCTCGTCCTTGGAGAAGCCACCCGATGTTGTATGGTTGCAGGTGTGGTGTTGTCGACAATCCCAACTGTTTGACGACCTCTGTGAGATGAGGTTATTCTGGCTTCCGCTATCAACAATAAAATGCAGCGGGGTCCCCTTCACACACATTTGTGAATGAAAAAGGAGCTCCCCCTCTTCAGGATCTGTTGGTTCTTCTGGTTGAATTGTTGCGGTTACGACAATAATAGTGGGGTCTGCGTCGATGATCTGTCTTTTACCAGTATTTTGATCATCAAATTTTGAATCAGAGTTTGGATCATTTTCTTTGATCTCAGCCACCAATGACTTTTTTGAGCGACATTCATCGGTGTTGTGCGAGGGGTTTTTTTTGGAAATCGCACCATTTTCTGGTGCCCTTCTTTGTCTTCCCGTGACCCTTCTTTTCCTACAGCTTAGACTGGTTTTCAGGAGACTATTTGTTAGGGTCGTATTTGTCATACTTTGGTTGTTAGGTATTTTCAAACCCGAACTCTCGTTTTTTCTGGTGCTTAAATTTATACTCAAATTTAACATCATATCGATAAGCAACACCGAGTGATGAGATGTCCAGAAAATCCATTTCAGTTTGGATGTATCTATGTAGAGCCCCACGGTATTTCAGAACCAAATGTCGTTTGGAGTCTTTCATACCCAGCTTGGTGCGCAAGGTATGGAAGGTATTGCTGAACTCTATAACTACTTGGCCCTTCTCTTACCGCAGTGTGGTCCATCTCATGTACTGGTCCTCATAGTTTCCAACAGGGTAATATTGTTCCTTTACCGCATCCACAAAAAAATACCAAGTGGGCTCGGCCCCATATATTCCAGACTCCTCTATGGAAATTTTCTCCCAATAAGTTTCCCACCAATGTTTGACATGGGGGAGACCTTTAAGGAGCGCAAAGACGATCTTTTATCTGTCGAAAAAATTGTGAACAGAGAAATAACCTTCTAACATATTTAACCATTTATCTAGGGCATCTGCATCTATCTGACCTTCAAATATAGGAATATCAAAATTGATATGTACCTTAAAAGGCGAGGTGCCTTCAAATTATTTTCTTGATGAATATGTGCCTAATGCTATCGGGAGGCGTTGAAGGATGTGGGAAAAATTATCCATCATTTCGTCCCTCTGTCGCGTGAGAGATTGATCAAGCAACAAATTGATAGGATCGTCTGCTCTGTCATTTTTATTTTCTTCTGCCACAGAGGGTTTCTTGGGCATGCAAGAGAGATTGTATTTAAGAGAGACAAGATCAAGACCCAACTTTCTATACTCAGACCTCGTCGGGGACATGCACTGAAAAACGATCACGAGCAGTCTGCTTTGATACCATTGACCCAAATTATTTTCGGCATGAAATGAGAGCAGAGATATAATAAATAAATGCACAGAGATATCGCAGATATCCAATAATATAACAGAAATCTATCATAGATGCAACCATAAACACAAATATACATTAATACATGATTTCTATTAATGAAAGAAATGTACAGAGACTGTAAAAATACAGAGTGAAAGACTCACTAAAATGGTGGCAGGTTATCTCTGAGAAGAGATGTGACAGCTACTCGCATTCGCAAGAAGATGATTACAATGAGGCTCTAAAGGCATTTTTACAAAAAATGGGAATGCCAAAAACCCTAGGCATCCAAAAACCTAACCCTGGGAGATGAAGCGTCAAAATTCATGTGGGCCTCGTTTGGGTAAGTTAGTACATCAACTTCCCGAGGTCGTAACTTTTGCATACGATCTTCGTTTTAGGTGTATGATAGCCCGTTGGAAAGGTTATCATCGAAGAGATTCATTTTGGGGGCCCAATCATTCCTTAGGATATCATTGAGAATCTTGATCCATAAAAATCTTCATTTATGCACTCAAAATGGCCCCGGAAGTTAAAAACTGCTAAAAATAATAAATTGTCAAAATTGCCAGAAAATTGTTTTGAGCCAGTTGGAAAAGGTGGGTGGCCACCAATATCCATCTGGATGAATCCTCCCTCCTTATGAAGCAATGGTCTCCATTGCGTTGAGTTCCCAGGGGAGAGGAAAAATTGTTTATTGAATCTAGACCTTGGTGAGTTGTTTGCCTTGTTGGAGACGTCATGTTGCTTGGTTTGTGGAAGGCTATCATGAGCATGTGGATGGAAGGGTTGGACCCTTTTAACCAGTCTAGATACATGAGATTATTTTGTGCAGAAGGAATCTTTACAATTTTCTACAATCTTGTCGACCTACTCCAGTTGGATAGAAGGTGCTTGGGTCGAGGCTGTAGTGGTTGCAATATCTTTTTGTTCATCTTTTGAACAAATTGTGAAGAAGCTGAATTTTGTAGTATGAGATACTACCTTGCGGAACGTTTTTGGTGGAACAGTCGTCGGAACTACCTCTGGTATTTTGTAGAGATGACCCCCCATATAAACAATGACATTGCGGGGTCGAGACTCATAAACAGCATGGTGCTTCCACATATATGGTTGGCCCAAGATAAAATCACAGACATCCAGTGGGGAAGCATCACATAATACCTCATCCTTGAAGGGTTGGATATCGTATGACAATTGACATTGTTGACTGACATGAAGATCTCTTCCTTGGAGAAGCCACCCGATGTTGTATGGTTGTGGGTGTGGTGTTGTCGACAATCCCAATTGTTTGACGACCTCTATTGAGATGAGTTTCTTCTGGCTTCCGCTATCAACAATAAAATGCAGTGAGGTCCCTTTCATGCACATCTGTGAATGAAAAAGGTGCTCCCCCTCTTCAGGATCTGTTGGTTCTTCTGGTTGAATTGTTGTGGTCGTGACAATAGCAGTGGGGTCTGCGTCGATGATTTGTCTTTTACCAGTATTTTCATAATCAGATTCTGAATCAAGGTTCGGATCCTTGTCTTTGATCTCGGCCACCAATGACTATTTTGAGCGACATTCATCGGTGTTGTTCCAGGGGATTTTGTGGAAGTCGCACCATTTTCCGGTGTCCTTATTTGTCTTCCTGTGACCCTTCTTTTCTTGTGGCTTGGACTGGTTTTCAAGAGGCCATATTTGTCATACTTTGGTTGTTGTGGATTTGCAGACCCAAACTCCCGTTTTTTCTGGTGCTTAAATTTCTGCTCGATTTTAAAATCATATCGATAAGCAGCACCGAGTGATGAGATGTCTAGAAAATCCATTTCAGTTTGGATGTATCTGTGTAGAGCACCACGGTATTTCAGAAACAAATGTCATTCGGATTCTTTCATACCCAGCTTGGTGCGCAAGGTATGGAAGGTATTGGTGAACTTTGGAACTGATTGGCCCTTCTCTTTCCACAGTGTGGTCCATCTCATGTACTGGTCCTCATAGTTGCCAATAGGGTAATATTGTTCCTTTATCGTGTCGACAAAAAAATCCCAAGTGGGCTCGGCCCCATATAATCTAGACTCCTCTATGGAAATTTTCTCCCAGTAAATTTCCCACCAATGTTTGACATGGGGGAGAGCTTTAAGGAGTGCGAAGATGATCTTTTATCTGTCGAAAAAATTTTGAACAGAGAAACAACCTTCTAAAAGATTTAACCATTTATCTAGGGCATTTGCATATATTTGACCTTCAAATATAGGAATATAAAAATTGACATGTACCTTAAAAGGCGAGGTGCCTCCAAAGTGGTCACTTGATGAAGATGTGCCTAATGCTATCGGGAGGCATTGAAGGATGTGGGAAAAATTCTCAATCATTTCGTCCATCTGTCGCGTGAAAGCTTGCTCAAGCAACAATTTGATATGATTGTCTGCTCCGTCCTTTTTCTTTTCTTCCACCATGGAGGTTTTCTTAGGCGTGTGAGAGAGATTTTATTTAAGAGAGACAATATCGAGACCCAACTTGCTATACTTGGACCTCATTGGGGACATGCACTGAAAAACAATCACGAGCAGTCTGGACAAAGATATCACAGAAATCCAATTATATAACAGAAATCTATCAGAGATGCAACCATAAACACAGATATACATTAATACATGATTTCTATTAATGAAAGAAATGTACAGAGACTGTAAAAATACAGAGTGAAAGACTCACTAAAATGGTGGCAGGTTATCTCTGAGAACAGATGTGACGGCTACTCGCATTCGCAAGAAGATGATTACAATGAGGCTCTAAAGGCCTTTTTACAATAAATAGGAATTCCAAAAACCCTAGACATCCAAAAACATAACCCTAGGATATGAAGCACCAAAATTCATGTGGGCCCCGTTTGGGTAAGTTAGTACATCAACTTCTCAGGGTCGTAACTTTTGCATACGATCTTCGTTTTAGGCGTATGATAGCCCGTTGGAAAGGTATCATCAAGGAGATTCATTTTGGGGGATTAATCTTTCCTTTGGCCATCATTCAAAAGATTTATCCCGAAAACCCTTCATTTAGGCCCTCAAAATGGCCCCAGAAGTTAAAAACTGCTAAAAATACTAAATTGCCAAAATTGTCAAAAAAATTGTTTTGAGCCAGTTGGAAAAGGTGGGTGGCCACCAATATCCATATGGATCAATCCTCCCTCCTTATCAAGCAATGGTATCCATTGCGTTGAGTGCCCGGGAGAGAGGAAAAAACGTTTGTTGAATCTGAATCTTAGTGAGTTGCTTGCCTTACTGGAGACATCGCGTTGCTTGGTTTGTGGAAGGATATCACAAGCATGTGGATGGAAGGGTTGGACATTTTTAACCATTCTAGATACATGAGATTATTTTGTGCAGAAGGAATCTTTACACTTTGCTACAATCTTGTCAACCTGCTTCTATTGGATAGAAGGTGCTTGTGTCAAGGTTGTAGTGGTTGCAGTATCCTTTTGTTCATCTTTTGAACAGATTGTGAAGAAGATGAATTTTGTAGTATGAGATACTACCTTGCGGCACTTTTTTGGTGGAACAGTAGTCAGAACTACCTTTGGTATTCTGTAGAGATGACCCCCCAGAGAAACAATGACACTGGGGGGTTCAGTGATCCGGATTTATGTAGGAACACAATGAAATACAAAAACACACATAAACGCAGAGATGCAGCGGAAATAAGACTTCATTTTATTAATAACAAATGGTTGAATTATGCTTACAGACAGAATGGAAATAAACTAGCTAGGGCGTTGGTAGCTTATCTCTGAGAAGAGATGTGGTGGCTACTGGCCTATGAATTGTGTTATAATGAGGTTTGAAGGCCTATTATTATTGAGAAACAATGGAAAACCCTAATCATCCAAAGACCTAACCCTAGGAGATGAAACGCCAAGACTATGGACCATGTTTGGGTAAGTTGGTACATCAACTTCCCAGGGACGTAAATTTGGCATACATACCTCCTTAGAAATATCTATTCGAGGACTACAAATTTAGGGTGAGCAACATGATCTACAATCCATGTTGCTCCCCGTTTTCCCAAAAAACGTCGTTTAAGGCCTTAGAACAGCTCTGGAAGTTCAGGACCTGAAAAACTGCTAAAAATAGTAAAGTGTGCGAAAACTGAAAAACTGAAAGAAGCAATCATGGGGGTCCAAGTGGAATAGGTGGGTGGCCACCAATATCCACCTGGATCATTCCTCCCCCCTTAGGAAGCAATGGTCCCCATTGCGTTGAGTTCCTCCATGAGATGAGAAAACTTCTACTGAACTTGGTCCCTGGTGAGCCACTTGCCTTGGTGAAGGAGTTGGCCTGCTTTGACAACTCGATATAGCAGTATCCTTTGTTTTCAGGTGTGCTTGATCTGTGTATCCATGATCCGATCAATTCTGGCTTGTTCCATGCAGTCTGGATTTAACTCTGTTGGTGTGAGTTGTTCTACCATGTCGGATGTGTCTAGTAGAGGTGGAAAGTAGGGCCGAAGGCGGTCCACATTGAACACTGG
>SNQJ01S0123409.1:0-26741 GCA_010110895.2 Picea sitchensis | reverse complement strand
AGTGATTATATACCATATTAAAGTAATTATTAAGACATATATTAAGTCGATTTTATTTTTATAAAAAATATTATTATTAGTGGTTGTAGTATTAATTGAGTCGACTTTATAATTATAATTGTAACATAACATAACATAACACTTAACACTTTAAGCCTCGACATTTCTTCTTTACTGGACTATAAAGCATATGGGAGCAATGGTTGAAAAACACTTTAAAATACAAAGTTTACTCATATAGAAAAAAGTTAATTCACCATTATAAAAAAACTTTAATGTATTTATTTATTCTATGTTAATCAAAATGAATTCCTAAATATCTTTCAAAATTAATTTCTAATTTTCTTATTAAAAAAACACATAAATGCTCTAGAGATTAGAGATTGATAAAACTATTTTTAATAACTTTACTATATTAATTTCATTTAATTCTTAGTTAGGTTTACATGGAAAATCTTTTTGAATTGATCTTAAAATTAATTTTTAATAATTTTATTCATGTTCATTAAAAATATATGGCAAATTTTTTCCAAATTGAATTTAAATTACTTTAAAAAAATAATTGAGAAAAAATTACTTAAAAATTAGAATGTTCCATAATATTTTCTAATTCAATAATAAAAGTAAATAATTTCCTTCATAATTTTATTGAAATGTGTTTTTCATAATATAATATTTAATATAATATTCAAACTACTTCTTTCAAATTTTAATAAAAAAAATTATATACGGGAGTTTTCTAAACTAGTTTTCATTAGCTCAAAATATATAATTGGGTTCTTATAACTTGGAAAAATCTCAAGATTAACTCATTGTTATGGTTAAAACAGTCCCAAAACATATTAAAAAAAATAAAGACAGGAAAATCACATCAATGACATTCCAGTGTCTATTTGGAGAAGCAGTTTTCTTGTGGGGAATGAAATAAATGCCACTATATTTCTTACATAGTGTAAACCCACTGGTATGGATTTAGCATAGTCATGGAGATAAAATATGGAGGTTTAACTTAGATTTGGGCAATGTTAAGTTTGTTTGTCTAATATAGTCACTCACATCTACTCCGTATCCTTTTAATGGACAAATGGCAATGCCAAAGTGATTGGGAGAAGGAACTGTAAAATGAAGCATGAAAGAGTTTATGTTATTTACATTGTGAAGTCCTCATTGAAGTAGTTAGAGAATACTTTTTCCAGCAGAAAATTTCTCAATATATTAATATATGTTGTTCTCAAAATACAAGCATAGCTTGCTAATATAACCACCCTCCAAAGAGTATGTGAACTGTGACCAATAATAAAATCACGAAGTCCAAAAAATAAGTATATCAACGAAGAAGTACAGCCCACTCAAAAGATTACAAAGTGTATACAAAAACTAAGACTATTGCCCTCCTCAACAAATCTATCCAAATTCAGATTACAAAGATATCTGGTATTGAATTTTGGACCAAAAAAACACAGATTAACTATCTGGGCTGATGTAGCAAAAAGGAAATCGGTCCTTCAACTATGTCGATCATGGATAGAGACACAATGAAAGTGGGGGGGCTTCATGGCCATCCTTCCATTTGTTGCAGTGTATCCTTCCTTCTAGTACCTGTAATGCAAGCTTTGATAGAGAATCTGCCTCCATATTCTCTTCCTTGTATATATGATCAAACTTGATGGAGGTGAAGAGAGGAATGAGTTCTCTGATATTTGTCACCCAGCCCATAAGACAGGATACTTCTAAACTACAGATGTGGTTTAACCAGTCTATGACAATCTTTGAATCCCCCAGGACATGTAAATGTGCAATGTTTAACCGATGTGCTAAGATTAAAGATGCCCATGCCCCAAGGAGCTTTTCCCTAGTGTTTGTGCCCTGCCCACAGTTTAAAGTCCATATGTAGGTAGTATGACCTGTAGTCTTTAGAATACCCCCTGCCCCTCAAAGTAAACCATTATTTTGTGTAGCTCCATCAAACCAACAAACGGGATCCAAAATATTGTTTGGAGTCTTCTTAATCCTGTTATGTGTCCTTTTTTGTAACTGGAAACTAGTAGGCTTCATCATCCCTCTGATTTGAATACTAACCCTATGTGTTGAGGGTGAACAACTATCAAATATACATCTGTTTATTTCTAGCCACAAATACCAACATACAAAAATTGGTAAGGTTTTGTAAACGTTTTCCACCTTTAACCAGTTTTCGAAACAGTTGTTTAAGGAATTGTCGCCCCAGTTTGTGACAAGATTATATGCAAAATGTAAGTTTTTCCACAGTTTTAAAGTAAAAGGACAATTTATGAAGAGATGTGAAGTGGACTTCTCATCCTTGTAACAGAGTGAACAGATGCTCAAGCCAGCCCAACCTCTTTTTTGTAAAGAGTCCCAAGTGAGGATTTTACATTCCAAAGCTAACCAAATGAAAAGTTTGATTTTGCATGCCAATTCCCAGGTCCATAACTGTCTTCGCCAAGTAGAGATATGTTGTGGCCAAAATTTAAATGCTAAAGCATTGTAAACATTTTTTACCGAGAGTAGTCCCAATTGGTCTCCATTAGTCCACATTAAGATATTTTCACCAGATCTCAGTTGGACACCCAAGCTGATAAGTGTCCTTATAAAAAATTTCCATTCCAAAGCCACAATTCCCATGAGACCCAAATCCTCATTGGACCTCCACTGATCGGTGATATATCCCTAGGATGATTGATCCTTCACTTGATACAAATAGCGAATATTGTGATTTTTTAAAGCCAATAAAAGCTCCTGAGATAGTATGGATACATTACCAATGCCTAGAATTTTATCTAGTCCAGTGAATATAGAGCAACCATTTTCGGGCTTCCAACTCAGCCAGTGGGTGATGAGGGGAAAATATTTCATCATGTTTTTCCAAAAGTGAGAGGCCAAAGGTTGAATTAATAGGACTGATCTAAGCCAAGTAGCCACATAAGTGTATGGGAGATATTTGTCTTTGATCGCTCGGTGCCAGATCTCATCCTCCATCAAGACTCTCCACAGTGAGTTGACTGCTAGCGCACGGTTGAAAATGAAGAGGTTCCTGAGTCCCCGGCCTCCCAAAGTTTTGGTTTTGCAATTTGTACCCAGCTACAAAGATGTATGCCATGTTCTTTACGGCCCCCTGTCCAACCAAAGTCAAAGATCAGTTTACGGATATTTGTGAGAACCGCAACAGGAACTGCCGCAAGTGCCATCCAAAATATCGACTAAGTTTCCAAAACCGCCTTTTCTAAGATGCATCGGCCGCCCAAAGTTAACCAACGGTTACACCAATGGTTTATCCGTTTTTCGAACTTTATAAGTAGCCATCTCCAGTATTCAAAATAGGTTTTTTCCACTTTAATGAAATACCCCAAGTACTTAAAGCCCAATGCCAACTCCATGAAATTGAAAGAAAATAATTCCTTAAACATCGTCAAGTCAACATCCTCGAGCCCCGCATGATGGAAAGTAGATTTACTATGGTTGATTTTTAAGCCCGAGGCACTACAGAAATGTTCCAGGATGTTCTTTACCAATAGCCATTCTTCAGCAGATGCCTTTGTCATGATGAGCACATCATCAACAAATTTAAGGTGTAATATTTTTACAAATCTATAAACCTTTACCCCGATCAAATTCCCCGCCTCTTGACCATGTTTCAATAAATTGCTAAGACTTCATAATAAGGATAAACAATAAAGGCGAGAGTGGACATCCTTATCAAAGGCCACGTTCATTGTTGAAAAATGCAGAGGTCTCACCATTTATCAACACCGCAAAAGATGCATTGGCCACACAGCTCATGATCCAAGAAATAGAATTAACACTAAAACCAGTTTGAACAAGAATTAAACAAATAAAATCCCAACTAACACAGTCATATGCCTTTTTCAGATCCAGCTTTAATAACAGGGCTTTTTTATTTTTTGTTTCTATGGTGTGGATACATTCATGCGTCGTCCCTACAGCATCTAGGATATGTCTACCCTTCAAGAAACCCAATTGTTCAGATGACAAAGCCCTCGATAGAATAGGTTTGATTTTGTTGGCGATCACTTTGGAGATCAGTTTATAACAAAGATTACAAAGCGAAATGGGTCTAAAATCCCCAAAAGTCCGAGGAGAGTTCTCCTTGGGAATCAATGCCAGGAAGGTCGAATTTAAAGATCTTTGAATATTTCCTCTGATTTTTGAATCTTCGACCAGATCTAATAAATCATCGCCAACCACATCGAAAAAAAGAGTAAAAAACTCCACAGTCCAGCAGTTCATGCCCGAAATTTTGTCTTTAGCAAAAAGACTTAAAATATCCCAAATCTCATGTTTAGTAACAGGTCTGTCTAAAAGTACATTATCTTCCACAGTCACAAAATGTTGAAATAGTCTAGCTAAATTAACTTGTTCCAACGGAGTCCTGGGACCATCTGTAGCATATAACTGTTTGAAATATCTAGAAGCCTCTCCTTTGATATCCTCCTAGACTCTAATGGTCTGACCAGTATCATCATCTATCTCCTAAATATGATTTTGGTTTCTTCTGGCACTAGCAAACTTGTGAAAATATTTTGTATTGAGATCACCACATTTTAGCCAAGTAGCATGGCTCTTTTGACGCCAATATTCCTCTTCAATTTTTAGAACATCATTTTGCTCAGATTCTAAAGTTTTCAAGTGTGAATCTGTAGCAATGTCCAACCCATCTCTAGACATTCCATAATAACCCCGACTTATGTATTCCTCCAGTGATTCCATCTTACGAAGCTTTTCACGTTGACCATGCCTCACCCAAGATTTTATTCGAGACTTCAGTGTCTTTAATTTCCATAAAATTATGTGTTGGATATCTGGTTCCTCCAAGAAGACAGCATCCTTCCATACTTCTTTCACAATCAAAGCAAATTTTGTCTCCGCCAACCAAGTTGGATTTAACTTAAACAGATAGGCCACGTGTACCTGTGTGAGATCAAATTGAGCTATCACGGGTGCATGATCTGATATGAAAGTGAGCTCAACCCAAGACCGATATCGCCCATCATCAATCAATAAGCTTTCCGCAACTAGAAAGCAATCCAACATTTTAGCGATGTCTGCGCCCCCGACTTTGCCATTTCTCCAAGTAGGTACCAAAACATATGGATCCAAGTCGAACAACGAGTGATCCTTGATCATATCTATAAAATAGTCTGCATGTATATCCAGGTGATCCGTTGAGCCCCATACTTCATCTACACCTGTAGTGAAATTCAGATCTCCTGCAAGTATCAAGTTTTTAGCAGCTAACAATCCTTTTGTCGCCAAATGATCCCAAAATAAAAGTCTCTCACTACAAGGACCATAAAAATTAAGAAAATTTACAACTCTATGATTTTCTAAGTTGATGCCCAAAATTAATATGACCCTGCCACAAAGTGTAGGGTACAATATGAAATTGTTTGGATCCCAATTCAAAAAGGGACCACCCGAGGTACCCACCAAAATGACAACACACACAAACCAACTGGGAACAAATTTTTGCATAAACAGTCGATCCTTGTCCTCAACAACAAGAGTCTCTTGTAAGAAAATAATGTTTGCTTTGAATTTTGTGATTAATCTACATATGGAGGTAGGTTTTAGGGATCCTCCCACCCCTCTGACGTTTAGTGAGAGTAGGATCATATTTTTTCCTGTGCAAGGGCTTTTAATCCTCTAAGTGCCCCAATGTCAGAACCAGAAGTAGTAGTGGAATCAAGTGTAACAGGTGGGAGAGTGGATTTCTTATGAGCACTCCTCGTCTTAATGGGAAAGGTATCAAAACTCAAGCCTCTAGACCATGCATAGTTGGACCCATCCCCCCCACTAACATTCCCCGGTTTGCAGGAAAAATCAATAGATAAGGGTGTGGTAATAATAGTATTTCCTTGAAAAGTAACAAGGGGAACAGGGTCCCCCACCTCACGTAAAAGAGGCACCAAAGTATCCAGTGTCTCTGCCAAAGTACAATCATCTGGGTCCTCCTCTCTAAAATTTGAGAGTAAAAAGTTTTCCTTAACCCCCTCCTCAGCCTCTAAAGAATAAATCTCCAAGTGTACAGTAGAACCAGCTATGTGGGAACTCGTCCTAGGTAGGTTGCTAGTAACGAGGAAGATCTTCCTAGATGCCTCCTGAGAAAGGGAAAAATGAGGTTTAATCGCCTGAGTCTCAACCCCCAAGTGGCTAGGTTCACCAATAACTAAGCCCGGTGAGTTTGTCTTAGTAGTCGGCTCAGATAAGCAAGGTTGTACATGCAAACTAGTCTCCGGACAAGTAGCATCCAGAACTATCTTTTCCAAAGAGGAAAAAGAAAGATACAAAACAAGATATATGGATCTGAGCTTACCAATGAGAGTTTTAGAGTCTGAGATAGGTGGAGAGTCCTACGTCCCGAAACAAGGGAATTCGCGAGCAATGGAGTCAACAGCAAGTGAATCACATCTAGGAAACTTCCACAAGCGATAATTTTCCGACTCGTCTTCATCCACAATGCCCTGGCAGGAGTTTTTTAAGTGTCCATTCCTACGACACAGTGTGCAGCGAAAGGGAAGACCCGGGTAGTCCAACCTCTATGAAAATAGTTGGTCCCTCCACTGTATGTCTAGGGTCTCCAACAGCCCCGAGTGAATGTCCACCTCTACTAAAATTCTGCCCAATTTTCTGTCAGGAGCTCCAAGTGCTTGTTCATCCACACCGATAAAACGACCAATAGAATTTCCAATCGCCATTAGAGCCTTTAAACTCCAGAAGTTGAGCGGGAGACCGGGTAAGAGTACCCACAGGTGTCTAAACTAAAATCAGTCTTGTATAGGGTCGAAAGAGAACCTCCATCGTTTCAGCATGATACTACCACCATCGTAAGGCCACAGTCCCGCTAAAATCTTAGCAGCATCTTCCGGAGAATGAAAGTTGAAACAAAACCAGCCATGTGGGAGGTAAAAAAACTATGGGACATAGCCCAATAAAGGAAACCAATGAGTATTTACCCAGCTATAAAGAGGTGTGATACACCTGCGACGATAAGAAAACCTCCCAACCAAAGCATTCAACGTTAATTTAGCCGCTTCCTCCAGGCTGAGGTCATCCCCCAGTATCATTTTCCTTTTAGATCAGTTAGGAGGCCACGGTTTCCTAGCGTAAAGTCTCTGAGGTCCCGACTTAGAAGCAGTACCCATAGAATTTCCAGCGGCCTGTGTAAGTCCTCCTACTGGTCTCGGACTAGAATCACAAACCACGTTGTAAACAGTGGGTGCATGTGCACTGAAACCTGAAGGACTAACAAAAGGTGGTAAAACCTTACGATGAGTAAGAGTAGAGTCCCAGGGAGGCGACGGTTCCAAGGGCAATAAAGTCCCAATGGTGTGAAGTTCTGAGTTTAAATGCGAGGAGGGTGGGTCGAAGAGGCCCTCCCTCTCCTAGGCCTCCTCGTCAGCCGCACTCATGAGTGCACTGACGACCTCCTCCGTCATATGTGCACACTAGAAACAAACAAAACTCACCACCTAGCTCCCGCAGTAAAATCTCCTCGGGGGTGAATACCAAAGTAGCCACGGGTCCAACAAAGGAGAGATCGAGAAGTCAGACAGTTAATATAGTCAGAAGAAGAGGACAGAGTTTTTAATAACACTGTCAAATCCAGAGTAAAAGGAATGACAGAGGATTAAACAGTAACAGAGCCTCTAGTTAGTGCCATCGGACCCCACCAGACATAGGGAAAAAACAAGTGCCAATAACCTGGAAGTTCCTCCAAAAGTATAGAAACAATTACTAAAACTAGGGGGTAGTCGGCCAACAAAGAAAAAAGCAGTAGTAAAGACGGCCATCAAGTAAAAATCCCACAGAGAAGGAGCCCATGTCTCCAAAATAACCTTAGATAAATCAAAAAGATCTAGTGTAGTAGTACCGAAAGACTAAAAAAACCTAAAGGCAAAGTCCAGAACCGGCCCAAACTAATTCAACACCCCGACGCCATTAGAGGCTAATCCAAAGGTGTTGCAGGTTTCAAATTTTCATTCTCGCCCAGTTCTTCCAAAAATTTGGACCATTTCTCGATTTGTGCGTTTCATCCTTGCGTAGGGGCAGTGCCAACATAAATAAACTTTTAACCATAAATATTGTGGAAAAGTATTATTGACAATATAATGAGCTCTCAATCTTTTTATGTTTTATCTTTTATATATCTCATTATTTACATATTTATTCACATTGCTAAAATAAGAACAAATCCTCACAATAATGAATGAAATGAGGATTAAACAATTCCTAAAACATTACGAGTCTTAAAAATTGTCGTGTTTATGACACAAAAGTACTTGAAGATGAAAAACATTTTTTCTTAGAATACCCTATATAAAATCTTATAAATCAAATTTAATGTATTAACTATCATCATCATAATAGATAGTTATAATTAATATTATTAATTATATATAATTATTATTAAAAATAATGTATTCTCACTAAATTTCAAAAAAATAAAAGTTTGTAAGCTACTATATAAAAGTGGATAATATTTCTCATCCATTCTCATGTTTAATAAATCATTTTATTATACAATTAAACTTGTGAATGTTAAAGAATGAAAAACTTCATCTTTAAAATTTGGTTACTGTTATTAATATAAATAAGGGGATTTTATTTACTAATTTAATATTTAGTTTGATTGTGATCTTAAAAATAAATTATTATTATTATTATTATAAATTGCATTTTATTAAAAAAATGAAATATACAAAAATAAAAAATAAAAATTTAAATTAAAATTTAACAAAAAAATAATGTGAATAGGAAATAGAATAAATACTTTTTAATTTTGAAGATATAATATTTAAGCAAGGAAAAAATATATATTTAATAATTAATACTTCTTTTTAAGTTGGAAAAAATATTGAATAAAGAAAAACAAATTTTTAATTTCAAATTAAAATTAAAAATATATATATTAAAAAATATTTAAATATTTTAAATACAAAAATTTTAAAATATTTTTAAAGAATTAGAAATAGAATAAGTACTTTCTAATTTTCCATATAATATTTAAGAAAAGAAAAAAAAGATATTTGTTTGGCTGGAGGGTATGAGGGGATTTACTTAAAAATAGCGGTGTTCACAGATATAGGATTGGATGGATGATTTTAAAAAAATCCTCGTATTATGTTTTGTGCATGAGCTTTTTCGTCAACGTAAACTGGTTATTTATGATGGGAAAGAGAAAAATTCCCAATTATAGTATACTGGAATATTTGGTTGGAAAGAAACAAGTGCATTTTTTAGTCGTCGGCGCCGACATTGAAGAGGGCCAGTATACTAGTGAAAAGCATGGTGAACAGTTCTTGTAGAGTAGACAAAAATCGGCTACAACACAGGATCAAGAAGAAGATTAAACTTATGTGGCTAATCTTATGGACTGGAAGAAGAAGATTCGTGAATTGATTCAATATTTCTATGTTATAAAATTTGATCATATCTTTAGGAAGGAAATTTGGAGACTGATACACAATCCAAACTTTCTCTACATATACCCGAAGGGAAGCTCTACTTCAACATTTGGCAGGATGACTAGGAAGGCCCCCTTCGCACACTTTGTCTATATAATTGATTGTTGACAGTGTCTCATATTATATCTCTTTTTTTGGTCCTATAAGTCCTACCCTTTCCTATTTGAGTTTGGAGGCGTTGGGATTAGGCCTTCTATATCCGAGGCTTTTGGATATATGTAACTCTGTAGTCTGATCTAAGATAGAACCTTTTTTTTTAATATAAATTTTGGATATGATTTTTTGGCGATGGATGAGAAGTATTTTCGGTTTTGATTGGAAAAGCCACAGTGTTGTCAATAGATTGGAGAAGTATTTTTTTATGTAATTTTTGAGAACTACAGAGAAATTTTCTATTGAAAAAAAAAAAAAAAAAATGATGAACATGAAACAGGTATTTAGTTTACAGCATTGAATTAGATAATACAAGCATTAAATCCATTATCCACGGGCGGAGACATTATGGGGCAGGATGAAGAATTTATCAATATTAATTTTTTTAAATAATATATAAATTATTTTGGAAAATATTGTGTTTAAATTTTTTAATAATAGAGATGCAAATTTAATCGATCTTTTTTATAAATTATGATTTAAAATAAAAATTAATATATTATGTGTTTTTTTTTTATAAATGATAATTTAAAATAAATAAAAAATAACATATTTTTAATTTTATATAATATATAAAAAAATATTTATTATAAAATCTCAAAATTAATGAAAAACCTAAATTATTAAAACTAAATATTAATTGTCAAATGGCACTAATTGTATTAGTGTAGGATATTTATTCACTTTATTGGTTGACAATTAATGGTTTAGGTTACACATTTTTGTGATAATGCATATAAAGTTTTAGAGCATTGATTCATACTATAATGAACAAATTGTAATCATGTGCATAGTTTTTGAGATTGAGTTTTTTTCCAAATTTACAAATTGTCATTATGTCCATAGTTTTTAGTTTTTGAGATTGAGTTTTTTCCCAAATTGTTGGGTTTCTTTGATTGTGTAAGGAATTTTGTAATATTATTGTTTTTTATTGAGTTAAATAGTAGGTTAGTGTGTTATTATACTTGAAAGTAGGTATATAGCAACGAGTTTGTGTTGATTGCATAATGGTTTAGGCATTGACAAATTAACTTTAACGAATTAAATTTTTATTTTTATACTATTTTAAAATCTATTTATTTATAGTGTGAAGCAGGTATATAGCAATGAGTTTGTGTTAACTGCATATTGGTTTAGATATTGAAAAAAAAAAATCATTGTATTCTAAAGTTTAACTTTAACAAATTAAATTTTTATTTTTATACTATTTTAAAATTGATTTATTTATTATATGATTGGTCTATTAATTGGAAATCTTATTGAGGAGAGGTTGGCAGTGTAATCATTGTTTTTTATGATCGAGGTAAACACATCGATTCATACACTGAAAAATCTTTGCGGCTGCAACACTGGATTCGTAGACTCTAAAAGATAATATGGAGCCATATGTTGTAATATATTTATGTCCAAGTTGTTATTATTAGTCCCTGCCAAAGCAGGGAATATAGCGATTGGTTTTGGTCAAATTGAGTTGACTTATAATTTTATTGACAAATTTTTGTAAAGTTTGTTAAAGTTTTAGAATTTTTTATTATTAAAATGATTTTTTTTTAAAAGAAAAATATATTTAGAATTTTGATATTGCAAAATTTTGAATTTTTGATTGGCTAAAAAGACTGATGGGACTAATAAGCCCTGGTTGGAGGTGACTATTATAAAAAAATAATTAATAAAAAATACATAAAATTTATAAAAAAACTCAAAAATGTCATTTGTAGCTCTACATTAATAGTCCATTGACTAAGTATTGTTTCTCTTCTCGAAGAGAGTCATGGTCATTAAATTAGATATCAATATCATAGATTGCATTAATAGCTACGTCGCCACTTTCGTGAGTGAAAGTGTGAGTTGTTCCTATTCCGGATTTTTTACATTTTTCCCCACCGCCTCTTTAGCTTTAAGCACAAGCCTCGATAGGGTTGGGTTGTCACTTTTCACATGGGCCCCATAATGAGGAAAGAGGTGTGGGTTCAACTCAACCCACAGGTTGTTCCTCCTCGAAATTTGTCCCCACCGCCTTTAAACCCAACTCTTCAGATTCTCTATCACCAACTTGATCTTTTCGTGTTACTCCGACAAGACCACTTCCTCAAACCATTATAGCCATGAAAACTAAGAAGAAAGATTCATTTTCATTTAGCTTCAATATCAATTTTTGCAAGCAATTTTTCCTTGCCACATTCATTATCAATTTTGGCCACCAATTTTTTTTCCTTGCCACATTAGCAAAAATTAGACCTACCGGAGAATCTCGTATAGGAGCTACCTCATTTAACAATTTTCCTTAAATGCATTTCATCTAAGGAACAAGAAGAAGCTTATAGAATTTGCCTTGAAGATGCCTTCTTGATGGCAACAAATGGGTGCACTGCATTTCATCTAAGGAACAAGAAGAAGCTTATAGAATTTACCTTGAAGATGCCTTCTTGGTGGCAACAAATGGGTGCAGAATGGGCTGCAGGCCTGTGGTTTTAGCACAAGATCATAAGGTATCTTTCATTTCCACTAAAACTAAATGAAATGTAGTGGAGTTTGATTTTGAATGAAATATTTAATGAAGTTTACTCAAGTATGCTAAAATTACAAAAAAAGTAGTGAGGCTGTACCTAAATGAAATCTTTAATGAATATTTACTCAACTCTGCTAAAATTACATGAAAACCAGTACAATTTGTCATTGATTGAATTCTTGACACTAATATCAGAGCCATGGTGGCTGCAAGCATGAAGATACAGGAGAGAGCCAACTTGGCTCTCCATCATGGCTCTCAGTATAGGAGATCCAAGTAAAGCTTCATAGAATATGTTATCTCGGGATCGTTTTTTCTTCACAATCATGTATCAAATCTATGTGAGCATGAGAGTCGTGCGAGCCGTGACACAACGATCTATGAGATTTGACTAGAGGTTGAAACAATATTGTCGCCCTTGTAATGTGAGAGCATGTTTGTTGTCAATGCAGGAGGGTATAGTTATCAGAGTCATGGAGAGCTTTGGATGGCTTTGAGATTGTCTAAGATTTGTAAGTCTTGCTTGATTTTCCCTTAGAGAAATCTTAAGGCGTCTTAAGGCATATCTATTATGTGTCTACATTTTAGGCGCTCGAATATAATGCTCTACTTTATTTTGAAACCCCACACAAATATCCAATTCTGGAACTGTTGCAGACACAGCTCTACGAGCATTGTTCATGGTGAGGACAAAGTTGCAGAGGAAATGGATTCTTTTTTGTACAAATAAGGCATGTTTTCTAATCCCCCGGTCTCACATTTTAATCCATTTGAATTCTTTGATTTTGAATGAACACTATGTGCAAGATAATGTGGGATTTTGAGGGGTTTGGAAAGGCTAGGGAAGAATCTATGGTTACATGTATGTAAAATCATGTTGGAAAGGGTCATTCTATTTTATCAGGATCTTTTTTTTTCTATTATCTTACAAGCGCTAAATTACCTACCTGGCACTTTACATGCAGGCCAAAGCCGAGGAAGATGAATTCCAAATTCTGGAAAGCGTTGACTATGGGACGTGCTCTCTAACGAATGAAGGTACAACTCTGAGTTCACCTCATTACCCACTTTCTCATGCCACTAAAAACAATCGTTCAGCCAAGAGGGTGGGCGCTATAATAAGGGAGGGGACCTCTGACACTATGTTAATTCTCATTTCTGCAAATCTGAAGAAAGTAAGAGAAAAATGAACAAAGTGGGAGTGTTTGATTCTGGAAAGTGCCTAATTATATGCCAGGAATTAACTGAGGAGTTAAAACGAATAGTAAAAATGAGCTAATATCATACACAACTACTTACATAACAAGGCAATCAAACTCACCGAACAATCATGCAATAACATGCAATAACATTGTGAAGACTTGGAGCCTCACCATCAGAAAGCACAACACCAATGTTCCATTTCATATCTGATTTTAATGTCATTGTATTGCTTGGCACGAGATGGACTGATGGTTGTCCTTAAAGTTGTAGAAATAGCTTAGTTATCTCCTCTACACATACATGAAAAAGAGAGAGATAGAGTGAGTGAGAGTATGCACAAATTGAAAATTCCAGCTCTCAAAAACCCTTGGAATGGTGCACAGGTAGGCATGGTTTCACGAAGAAAAAATCAGCTTCCCAGGAATAGAACACACGCACAGAGGTATTCAACATGGCACGATGTATGGAAACCTTTGCAGCTAAAAAATCACTGATGCAGCGGTTGTCCACAAGCCAATCATCTATGATCTCCAAATCGATTGTTGGCTGATGTAATAAATGTCCATTGGAGTAAATAAGTAATATAAACAATGATTTCCCATAAATATATATCAAATGTCCATGGGAGTAAATAAATAATATAAACAATGATTTCCCAAGGCAATAAGGAAGAAATTGTGTTTATATTTTTTTTTTTTTGCATCAGGTATTAACGTTAAGATGTGTGATTTCCGTGCATCTCCAGCAGTCTGCTACTTCCGTTTTTAAGTTTTAATTTTCGTATGTATCATCTTCTTATAATAAGATTCGATGGTGCATATGTAATATGTCATAGTAATCTGTCACAACATTTAATATTGTTATGGGAGGTGTTTAGATGTAGTCTTTGCTTTGTATTTTCAAGTTTTCTTTTTCATATGGGCTCACCCTCTTATAATAAAATTAAACGATCACATCATTTAATGTCTATGTATACACCTGTTGTGGCTTTTAATGTGGAGATGTGAGGTGCTTAGACCTCTCCCTCGTGCTCTTATTAGTCCCTATCGAAGGCATAGAGGGACTATAGCGATCGATAATTCATTGACTTCATATTAATATGTCCTTTGACTATAAATTTTCGCATCATCTGTATTGTTTGAACTATAGAAGTAAAAACATTATTTTTTATATAATAGAAAAAACCTTATATGTCATCGTCTCACTGGAGAATAGATTTGAAGTCTTATTGCCAGCTTCGTTGTTCCCAATGTTGTAAATGTTTAGATATCCAAAGTTTTGAGCATGGATGCTATTTTTTAATTTTTTAATTTTTATTGAAATGTTTACATACCGAAAGTTCTGAGCATCGACGCTCTTTTTTAATGTTTTTATTATTTCTATTTGTATTGAAATGTTTACATATTGAAAGTTTTGAGCATTGACACTCTTTTTGAGGTACTTGAATAGGCCTGACAACTTAAATGTTTACATAGAGCGAGGCCCTTAAATAGGCATGACAACTTAAATGTTTGCATAGCGCGAGGCCCTTAAACAGCCTTAAATGTTTACTTAAATAGGCTTCTCACAGTACATTTTTCCTCGAATTTTTCCATACAATGTTGCAGTGAATTTGGACAATATTGTTGTCCACCACCAGTTGCATAGCCATCATATGTTTCATACTTCTTTTATGCTTGGAATGCAATTTAGTCATCATTGAAGAGACATATATTTTTTACTGGTTCGTTGGCTGCTTCTTGTTCGTTGGTTCGTTGGTTGTTGCTTGTTGTTGTTTGGTTAGACTTTGCAAGGTTGAGGTCTTGCACCTGCAGTTGGACCTATTGGTGCTTATGGCTTGCTTTTGTTTGCTTCAACTTTGCAAGGTTGGGGTCCTGCACCCATAGTTGGAGCTGTTTTTTGACTTTGCGGGGTTCAAGTCCTGCACCCACAATTCGACCTGTGCTTTTGTCGTTCATCATTGTCAATTAAGTTTCGATACCATAATTTTGTTCGTATTCGTTCTTTGTTGTTTACTGTTTGCAGTTTGCAAGTAAGAATGTTTGCAGTTTGCAAGTAAGAATGTTTAAGTATTTCCACTGGCATGGTCATCATATGTTTCAGATTTCTTCTATGCTTGGAATGCAATTTGGTCATCATTAAAGATACATATATTTTTTACTGATTCAGTGGTTGTTCCTTGTTCGTTGGTTCGTTGGTTCTTCGGTTGTTTCTTGTTGTTGTTTGGTTCAAGTTTGCAAGTTTGAGGTCTTGCGGCTGCAGTTGAGCCTGTTGGTGCTTTCTCACTGGTTTTTTTCTTGTTGCTTGCTTTTGTTTGCTTCGAATTTGCAAGGTTGGGGTCATGCACCAGCAGTTGGAGTTGTTTTTTGCAATTTGCAATGTTCAAGTCCTGCACCCGTAAGTGGACCTACAGTTCTATCATTCATCATTAATGAGTAAGTTTCAATAACATACTTTCATTTGTATTCGTTGTTTACTATTCATTGTTTGTGTTTTTCAAGTAAGAATGTTTAAGTATCTATTCATCATTCTTGTCATCCAGACTTTCCATAGAGGTTGGCATATCTTTTTCTCCTGCTCTTAAATTTTCCTCCATTTTTTTCCCGAGACTCTGCACCATGTCCATTCCAATGTCGTGTGCCCAAATCCGGATGTCATTTTTTCTAGCATTGCAAATTCCGGTCCTTTGTCGTGTGTGACGAAGTGGGAATCTAGTGCCTATCTCGTGCCTGCCTATCCCGTACGGGAATCGAACCCATTTCTTTCACATGAAAAATACAATGTCAAGCTTGTTGCCTTTGCAGGATGTTCTTGTAGAATAAAACTGCATGTATGTGTCGAAGGGCTAGGTATGGTACAATGGGGCCTAGGCTGCAATAAAATTGTACAAAATTGGCATATCTTTCCATCATGTTCTTAAATTTTGCTCCAATTGTTTCTCCTAACTCTGAACCATACCTACATTCCTTTGCAAGATGTTCTTGTAGAAGAAAAAGATGTTGAGATGGTGCTAGCAAGAGTAGTATTTCGTGGATTGCAAATTGCAATATTCAATCTCTATGTCGCTTCGCGTGCAAGATTGCTAACATAATGAATGTATTCTCAAATGCATCACACCATTTACATCTGGATGAAACCATTATCATTCTAGGATACTTCAGTGTTAACATGCTACAAAATAGTGCCATAACATATAATTGGAAAACTACATGTGCAATTACAATGTCCGCTTTATTTTGGTTAAGATAAAACATGTGCAAAACGCACTTATTAACCATATATGGTGAAATGTGCCCATATCACAATACAACCTCTTTATCTTATACATAGACTGGTCTAACCATGATATAATTTGTTTTGTACTTGAATTATGAAATATACATCAAAGATATTACAAAATTATATTTCCATGTCTCAAAGCATATCTGGATACTTTGTTGCACAAAACAAAATCATTCAGCTACGACCATCCGATTTCTTAATATTTTCTGGCTTGTAATATATTTTGGACAGGAAAAATTATATATAATTACAACCATGGATCAAGAAAAGCAAAGGTTCATGTTTCTAACTCTCTTTTATTCTATTCCTTTGATTCTCATTTACTGTATGTACATATTACTTGTTCTCCCTTGCATACCATCTTACATTCATATTCATTGTATTTTGTGTGTTCCCACATTGAAACAAATATAATAACTGCAGAAGATAAAGGACTCTTTACCACAAATGTAGAAGAGGAGATACAAAGGTGCATGCTTCTACTCTTATTTCATATTCCATTGTTTTGTATTTCATTTATTGTTTGTATATTTGTTCTACTGCTTTGCACCTAATTTATTGTATGTAGATACTACATATCTTCCTACATAATAACTTATCTTCGTGTTAATTGTATTCTATGTGATGTTACATTGAAATAAATAGAACTGTATTTATTTTTTTACATGTCTTCCTACATACCAACTTACATTCATGTCCATTGTATTTTTTGCATTGCTACATTGAAATAAACAGAATAATTGGAGAAGACGAGGGACTCTTTACCACAAATGTAGAAGAGGAGATGCAAAGGTGCATGCTTCTACTCTTATTCCATATTCCATTGTTTAGTATTTCATTTATTGTATGTATATTTGTTCTACTTCTTTTCACCTAGTTTAGTGCGGGATGATGAGTGATATGAATTATCCGCACAAGGGTTAAAATTACACTAAGTCTTGGTTGTGTGGGGGGATATGCATGTGAAAACGTGTGAAAGATATATATGGACAGACGATATGTCTGTGCCGAACATATATCCGTGCGAAAGATATATATGTTTAAGAATACTTTTTTAGTTAAGAATATGCATAAAAATATTTTGTTCACTTTATATACTTATTTTTTAATATGTGTATATACATAAATGCATTGAGATATCTAGAATGTATATACGAAAAGGTTATGTTAACTTTTCATTTAGTTATATTAAGTTTCAATATTTATCTCTTGTGTCGAGAACTCTACCCACTTTGCTTCTCGCAATTCTAACATGCAGATACTTTGCATCGGTTCTCACCCATCCTAACCTCCAAACACTTTACATTACTTCTTGCATATGCTAACCTCCCCATTGAACACTTCACTTATTTGCATTGCTACCCGCAGATGCTAACCTCTACATTCAACACTTCACTTATTTACTAAGTTTTATTCCACATTGAACATTTTACCTTTTTGCTTATTTTTACAAAGTTTTCTGCAAAATGTTTTCACAACAAACACTTTACATTGCTTCTCACATTTGCTAACCTCTCCATTCAACATTTCACTTATTTACTAATGCATAGTGCGAAGGTGAAAAATATATATTTGTGTAGAGCGGAGTGTGTAGATATCATCATAGCAAAACGCTCCGCACAACTTGAAAAATGAACAAGTAAAATATTAAAATAAAAATTATAGTCATTAATCAACAATTTTTATTTTAGTTAAACATATGCATAAAAGCACTTTGTCCACTTTATATACTTATTTTTCATAACAAACATTGCTCCTTAAAATAAATTCAAGTCAACAATATTTTTTAACTTGAAAATATGTATAAAAACATTTTTTTTGCTCACTTTATATACTTTTTTTTTATAATAAACATTGTTACTTAAAATAAATTTAAGTGAACAATATTTTTTAAGTTAAACATATGCATAAAAACATATTGTTCACTTTATATACTTGTTTTTTTATAATAAACATTGTTACTTAAAATAAATTCAACTAAGTATTGAGAGTTTGAGGTGGAATCTTAGCAAATGAACCTACCATAAATGGATTGGTTATCATGCAAATTACATCGCTTGTTAGAATCTGTGCGGAAGATATATAGATTTAGCAATATTTTCAATTTAAGCATATGCATAGAAGCATTTTGTTCACTTTATATACTTATTTTTCAATATGTTGAAACAAACTTTATATTTTCCTAAAAAAACCTTACATTTAAATGAAATTTCATTTTTTAAATAAAAAAAGAACAAAAAATGCAGTTGGATAATCACCATCGAAAAAAGGGTCATATGATCAATCCAACAGTCTAAATGTCTGAACAGATTATGGAGCCGCCCTTGGTTTTAAAAGAAAATCAAATGTTAAAAGCTTTTCTTAAGTTTCGGGTTTCAGGGTTCTACGATCTATGCAGTTTGATATTTAACGACAACCCCAAAGTCCTGATACCGAAGTCACGAAAAATATTTTTAAATGAAGTTAAACCAAGTTAATAAAAATAATTAAAAACATTTAACGGTGATTTAAGCTTTTCGCACTTTCACTTTTTGGGAATCTCAACTCAAGCGACAACTCAAAATCCCGATGTGTAAGTCCCGAAATCCCATTTAATCACGATTAATTAAGAGTTTAAACATACTTAATTTATTGTTAATCAATCGCGTTTTTGAAATCGGAGAATTATCACTCTTCTCACCCAAAAAACCCTGAAGCATGGAGTCCCGAAAGTGTTAACTGCTTAAGCATGATTAACTTAACATCAAAACAAAGGTTAACGATATAATTTGGTTTTTCACATTTTCATTTTTCGGGATTTTTCAAAGATATCTCTTTCAAACTCCCGGTTTTGAATCACCAATACTTGGGCCTTTGTTGAGACTTCCCGCTTCCGATTATTTCCCTCCCCATTTCTATTTTCCCACTATCTATTATCCATTTTTTCCCTTCTTCTATACTTAACCGAATTCCCCTTTGTTTTCCCCTCTACTTTCGCTTTCTAGTTGCTTTGCTTAGTCGTTTTTTTCTGAAAATGTCTAGGTGTGTGGGTTGGCAGACTCACGGGTTCAAATTTATACTTATGCTTTTATATCACGACTCCGACCGACGGCTTCATCATTCCATACTTAGCCACTTTTTCGATCGTGGGTTCTCATGTTGGCGAGCTCAAGATTGTGCATCTAGCTTCAAGGGTTCCGCGATATACAGATTGGCCGCCAGACTCCCCCATCATGCCATGTTCTGTGTTACACATTTTTAGAGTCGAAAATTCGGAAGCATACAATTTGACTGTTGGGTCCTCATGTTTCTTGAGTAACCCTTGACACCCTATTTCATATTCCATCTCCTTCAAGCCTGTATGTGACATTCAGAACAATAATGGACAATATACAATGCATATGCTTATTTTTTCCTTCTAATGTTCATGTAGACATGCTTGCATCAGAAAAATTTAGACTAGTGACATGGGCATGAGCATTCAATCATCACAAACATCAACAGAACGACAAGGCCAAAGGTAAAGATTCATACATTGTGCTCCTGATATGTTTACCAAAAAAATATCATGAGCTATTTATTCATCTATGCCATGATAAATATGATGATGTCATCTGCAACACATACTTTGTAGTTCACAAGAAGTATCGACGAGTGCAAGTGAGACGTCGAACATAGTGCAATTTCTGCAAACTAAGAGGTCTGGTTACAAAACTCTGGCCTCCATGCTTCATCCAAGTTGTGTGTCTACTTGTACATTTATGCCAGGAAAAAAAGAAAACAAAAAAATAATGCAGACTACCATTCACATTACTTTTCCTGTTCAAAAAATGTCACCAGGTCTAAACTTATAACACCCAATATACTATCAATAGAAGGCTTGAATAGTCGCCGAACTGGACAAGTGTCCGTCGGGGATATAATGGTCGTGTATAGCACCTACTTGGACAAGGCAAACAAAACTATATGCATTGTGCATGCTGACATGACAGACAACGAATCCATGATGACAATCACACTAACTATCCCTACACAACTTGTCCAAAAACATGCAGAAAAGATCTTGCTAGGTAATGGGATATCCATTACAACTTTTAATATATTGCCCAAAATAGTATATGACCGTGGTGATTTTGATGGGATTATATCACTCAACGAAACAAGTATTGTGGAAAAAATTCCCAAGATTTGTTCAGAATATCGTTTCATACCAGACACAATGATCAACCAACTTGCATAGAGAAATGACACTTACCCAATCGGAACCATTGGTGCAGTTGTCACACTCACCAGAAAACTTGGCTCACAACACATTCTTTGTATAAAAGATGGAGAGATAGACAACGACAAGGCAATTGTATCGTTCTCCATATCCAATTTTGTCCTTTACTTTCACATGTCCATGTATCTCAGTTATGTTACACAACTATTGCATTGTTCCATGTTGCAGCTGCAATTGTTCAACACCTATTCAAATTCGTTTTCCTCAATGGAACAACAATTGCATAAAGGGAAATTTACACTTATGCTCTTCAAAAATATAACAAAGAAAAGAGATGTTAAAGAAAGGATCTTTCACACAACCCATGCAACATTTGTAACAGAATTGCGAGCAAACATAGTATAGGATCTCAAGAAACTAACTAGCTCGACAATTGTTGTGCATATACATCTACAATTCCATCCACACTTTGCTCATAAAAATTGCCTTTACTAATTTTCTACAGCTTTTTTGTTGTTGTGCAGTTGTATATTAAATTGTTCAATATATTAACTATTGTGCTCATGTGCCTAGGTTGAGGGTGTTTTGGTTGCAGTGAATGCGTACTCGACCCCCTTCGAGCATGTATGTGCCAAATGCATCTCTCCTACTTCTACCTCTGCTTTCATAAATGATGGTACAGTTGATTGTCTACGATGCAGTAAAAAATTCCCTTACATATATAGACATTGACTCAACACTTCCATCTGAACCGTCAGCAACACAATCGTACATTGTACAATTAGACAACCTTTGTTACAAGATGTGCTTCATGGGATAGCAAAATTTCCATATGAAGTATACCTACAGAAAAAGGCAAGCAGTGTCTACATGTTGCGCGACTTTCGGATCCATAGCAAATTTACATTAAATAGGGACAATGAAATACTCCATATCGGCTGAACCAAAAAATAAAAAATCATATCAAGCGTCGACAGGAAATGAAACAATCTCATGTGTATATGTCCATGATACCCAATGAAGATATGAATAGAGTTTTGCAGTGCCATGGCAAATTGAAAATGAAGTGCATAAGGTTGTTCAGTCCAGGAATGAGAAGCATGAGGAAAAACCCCATACAAAATATCCAACTGTGAATCAATCAGGTCCATCCTTTGAACCGTCAAAATGGCTTTCTCCTCTTAACGGAACCATTAGGCATTTCCAATAATATTGGAAATTTGGCATTGTTAGAACTGGTCATAATAGAACATAGTACTATCATAAGCAAATGTCCATATTGATCTTGCTTCATGGTAAAATAGTAATCAACAAGTTTCTTGGTGCCCATTTGGGGATTTGGTTATAGCTGGGATACAATGCTCAATCTTCATTGGTTTTGTGTTGTCTTGTGTTTGGCAGACTTTTGTCCATGTGCTTTCGTGTTGTAGTTCAGGGTTCTCATGGGCCCGATTATTTTCTCATGGGAACATATCCCACATGTAAGATAAAACCAATGCCACGTGTTTTTTTTTTATATCAAAATGTTTGATGCATAGGTCGATGAGTATTTATCTATGGACCCTTGTGGGATTTCCCTTGGCGCCTTTTGTGTTCATGTGTTGCCTTGTGCCTTGACTTTCAATACATTTGGTGTTTACTTGGCTCTTGGTTGTATGCTTGGTTCTGGAAAATTAATGATACATTCGGGATCTTATCGGTTTTTCTATGATCTTAAAGAATATACAGGACCTGATTTGCCTTTTAATGTAAGATCTGTGAAGCAAATGTAATATGTGGCTCGTTTTATCACTTTTACTTGATTGATGAAATTACCAAAACACATCTTCAGAAATATTTTGAAATAAAAGGATATATGCTATGTGAAGTCCAATGTAACTATCATATCAACCACAGAAAATTAAAATTCAAATGCGTCGTTTTTATACTTATGGTGAAGTTGACAGTACAATAATTTTACTTGAACATCCGAAAATTGATTTTCCTGTAGCCTTTCGATGCTTCTCTTATGCAAACACATCTTGGAAAGTATAAGCATGACGCACTTTATCCATTCCTTGATTGAAGAGCATGTTCACCTGTTCAATGCACTTCATAGTTACTGTTAAGACCATCAATGGGGCTTTCTTAACACCAATTCCTGCTTCTAAAAATTTCCATCCCCTTTCTTTTTTCCATCTACTTCTCATTTCTGGTTACTTAGTCGTTTTTCGAAAAATGTCTAGGTATGCGGGTTGGCAGATTCACGTGTTCAGATTTCCACTAATTCTTTTATATCATGAGTCTAACCAAACACTTCCCCGTTCCATATTCAACAACTTTTTGGATCGCGGGTTCCCATGTAGGTAGGCTCAACATTGTGATTCCATTGTTTTGTCGCCTGCAAATAGCACCCAGACTTCCCTAATCTACAAAGTAATAACCAAATTCCCCTTTATTTTTCTCCTTTACTTTCCCTTTATGGCTACTTAGTCATTTTTTGAATATGTCTCATTCTTTTATCGACAACACCTGAATTTCCACGATATACAAATTGACTGTTGAAGTTTGTCATTATGCCATGTTCTGTGTTACACATTTTGCATTCAAAAGTTCAGAGACATACAATTTGACCATCGGGCCCTCACGTCTCTTGAGTATAACTTGTGGCCCTATTTTGAAGCCCATCAATATGCCCTGTTCTGGATATGTCTCATGCTTTTATATCATGAGTCCGGCCAACCACTTCCCCATTCCATACTTGGCCACTATTTCCATCATCGGCTTCTGGCCATGCTTGCTCAACATTGCACTTCCATTGTTCTGCGACCTACAAACAACACCCGAAGTTCCGCGATATACAAATTGACTGTTGAAGTCTGTCATTGTGTCATCTTCCGTGTTACACATTTTGCAGTCAAAATTTCAGAGACATACAATTTCACCATCGAGCCCTCAAGTCTCTTGAGTATAACTTGTGACCCTGTTTTGAAACCCGACAAATCGCTTTCCATACTTGACCATTTCTTGGAATCTCTTTCGGGAGTTGGCGGGTTTATGAAACGTCCAATGCTTAATCGCTCTTCACAATCCCCGCCACCTTCATACTTCTTTCTAGATATGCAATTAATAAGCTTTAATGATAATATCTCATCCTGTAGGAACCGTTAAGATTGTCATTAATGTCTGAAAGGCTAGAGGAGATATGCCATTAATACGAATTAAACCAAGATTTGCGGAGGGTTGTTTTATCATTTCCAAGTGTTCATTTCAATCATCATGCAACCTCTTTCACGCGTCGTCCGATTGGCGGCTTCATGAAATCTCCAATCCTTAATCGCTCTTCATCGTCACCGCCACCTTCACATTTTTTTCTATGTATGCAATTAGTAATCTTTAATGGTAACAACTCATTATGCATGATCCATAGACATTGTCATTGATCAGTGAAAGGCTCAAGGAGATCTCCCATTGATACGTATTAAACCAAGATTTGCGGAGGGTTATATTATCCCTTATGAATGTTCATTTCAAACATCATCTAGAGAAAACGGAAATTCCCATTAACTTATGGCAGCACTTCGACAACAGTTCTGTCTAGATACAATAAACACCTTTGGGCATGATGACCTGAAGTTCCAGTGGTCCAGGGCATATTCTTACCACTCATCTCCTTCCGCCAAGAAGTAAAAAAGGAGATGGTCCCTTGGTGCACCGAGAGATATATTTCAAGCCAAAGAATTCCAAGGCAACTCCCTTTCTCAGACATCCCGCCCACTTGTGTTGATGACCGGCGCAGAGGTTGATGTGGTTGATTTCAAGCCAGAAGAAGATGATCTAATGAACGATGATATGGTGATGGATGATGGGAATGCAGACGTTGTTCCCACTACTGCACCCAAATTGAAATCAAACATAATGGGGGGCACTTCTCGGCTCGGCGATGGCAGCCCTGACAAGACCAAAGGAAGGGGTTTTAGAAAAGAAACCGACGTTGAACACAATAGCCGCTTTGCAGCTTGAGAGTTTGGATCTCTTGAATCAGATGGCGGTCCTCTCCCTCAAAGATGTATCATTTCCTTTCATTTTTAGGGTTTTGTATTGGGTTTGGATTTGTCCCTGGTGCAGCCTATGTTCCTGAAGTCTTTGACTATAAGGAAATGGTCTCTTGGTGCGCCCAGAGATATATTTCAAGAAAAATAATTATTCAATTGTTGGACCACTCTCATATTCTCTGGATATACAATTAACATCTTAGGGGGTGAGGACCAGAAATCCGAGTGGTGCAAGGCATATTCCTACTACTCATCTCCTTCCGCCCAAAATGGATTAATTTGGACCTATGGAATTGCTCATGCAGCCTGTGTCCCTGAAGACTTTGCCTGTAAGAAGGGGGTCTCTTGGTCCCCTTCCACCCAGAATGAAGTAATTTGGGCCTCTCGAATTGTTCATGCAGGCTGTGTCCCCGAAGTCTTTGACTGTAAGGAGGTGGTCTCTTGGTGTGTCCTCACTTTCAATTTTGGGCTCTTCAGCTTTCCCTACAACTTTTTTTCTCTTCTTCCTCACGAGAAGCTTGTGAGAACTATCAATTTTACCGCGAGGAGGGTTCTTATGTCCTCCTACGTTTGAATAATTCTGGGTTGCTTTCTTACTGGGGTGGGTCGTTGTAGCGATGTTGCGGATGTCTTACTCTTGGCAGTGGTGGTCGGGAATTGGAAACTCTTCTCACCGAGGCCTTTTCCCTGCTATTTGTAAAATTTAGTGGTGCTTTGCAATGTCTCTAGTTCGTCGGCGTTAGGAGCAGGAGTGTTGTTGACTTGTTTCAATCCAAAGAATTATTCCACTGCGGAACCACTCTCATGTTTCTTTGTCACCTCAAGTCTTCTGCAAGATATTGAGATTGTGACAGCCAACATTGACCTTCCGAGGAGAAGACTGCAAGGGCTTCCTAAAAAAGCATGGTAATGAGTTATGTATGCATGTTCAAGAGCTTGTCGATGGCTCCTGCATGTTGTCGCACTAGAGGAACAACACAAAATTGTATACATGTTTATTTTTTCTTGTAACTCATGTACCTGTATTTATGACATATATGTTCAATGCTTCGGTGAAAAGAACTCAGTCCAATGTCTACGGATAAATATATACTTCCTACTATTTTTATTTTTTTTATAGATTTACTATTAAAAAAATTGCATTGGAATCTTGGTTGGTGCTTCTTTGCTAGATTTAACACATCTTCTCGTTTGCATGGTTCGATAGTCTCAAAATTCTTGAATATTGTATTGGCTCAAGTAATTTGATCTAATATGGAGCATTGAACAATTATATGACAAAGAATTGTGTCGATCCCATCAGGATTCTATGGAGACGTAAATGAATTTCAGACAGTTTCAAACCAACATTCAATTATATTCGTAATGCAGATAAAACATAGAAACACTAATTCACAATGCGAGAGTCGGGGCCCTACCCAAGAAGTTTCGTTTTCATATCAACCTTGTTGAGAAAACGATCTCTTATTTCCCTTTCGCTTCCTTGATTCCTTTACTCCAAAAGGAAACATTTTATTAGTTGTCCATCCCCTTGCCTCTATTTGAGCACTTTTACTTTATTAATGAAATTACCAAATTTCTTCTCCGCGAATATTTAAAAAAAAAAGAAAAAAAATTGATATATGGTAGTTGAAGTCAAATGGGGCTATGAAATCAACCACAATATTAAAATTCAAGTTTGTCATTGTTATTTATAGATATGCAATTATTAAGCTTTAATGCTAACAACCCATCATGCAGGAAGTTTAATACTTAAAATAATATGTCAAGTCATTGAAGAATGTATCAAGAACACAATTACTCCCACAAGTTGCAATAAAAACAAATCTTCAACAAAGCATTTGCTCACACCCTTT
>SNQJ01S0123408.1:0-10986 GCA_010110895.2 Picea sitchensis | reverse complement strand
CTGCACCAAATCTTGAGAAACTAAATTATTTTGGCTACCATTGTTAAGGATGAGAGTGGCCATGGATTGTTTGATATGGAAATTGTGAGTAAACAAAGGTGTTGTGAAGAAGTTTGGGGATCAATGGCCATGAGTAGGAGAGAGGGGTATGGTTTCATAGGATTCTCCAAGGTGATCATATCGAAGGGGGTCGTTGTGCTCTAGGAGGACTCGGGAGCACCATCAAATAGAGTCTTGACAGGATTTTGATTACGAAGAACACAACATTCAAATGAGGAGTGAAATTGATATTTGTGATAATAACACCATTTTCTAGACTTGGGAGAGGTAGGAGAGGCAAGAGAAGAAGGAGATGATGAAGGGTCAGCTTTTGATAGAGGAGATCGAATGCGAGGAGAGAGCTTTCATTCCATAGCCAAGGCCTGAAGAACGACCTTATCTAAGGAAGAGATTTCAAATAAACCAACCTCTATGTGTAACAATAATAAAAGACCAGAATCAAATTTAACAATGAGTACCTCTTATGCATCTTGAATATGCAGTTGAATGCAGAGCTTAGTAACCACCTCCATGTAGGTTTAGACTGACTGGCTTGAGAGTTGGCAGAGTTGCAACCATCGAGCTATAAGAGTTTGACGAGACTATGGGAGATAGAAGTGATTCCACAATGCTTGAAAAAAGGAATCCAAAGAACCAATAGGCGATGGGGTGGTCACAGGCTAATCTCCCAAGTCCACCAGTAGAGAGGAGGGATTTTTTTGGGTGTCCCACAAAGATTGAGCAACCGCTTCCAATTGCAAATTGGAAATCTGTAGCATCTCTTCTTTTTTCATTCATGGGTAGGTCATGAAATAAGTGGATAAACTATGTACCTAGGAATCATTGACCTCACCATTCATATGCCTTGAAAACATAGGAAATTGGAAATGAGTATCCAACTGCAAAGGCACTGGGGTGCTCTATTGGAGCCGCATGAGTTCATTTAGATCCAAAGTTAGGTCTTGAATGGGAGAATATTTCCAAAATGTAGAATCCTCATGGGAGGGGTCTCTATGAGGAGGAATTATCTTCATATATTGAAGAAACTAAGAACTGAGAATGGAGAGTGCACTAAAAATAGAATATCTAGGAGGTTGGAGCCCAAGAGGGAGGGAAAACCATGAAGCACATCATCTAGAGAAAACCCTATCGCACTATTCTCTGGATCGAGATCCAAATCTAGATGTGAAAACCCTGATCAGAAACCATGGATTTGGATCCAACCCCGAAGCACACTTTATGGATCCCAAAAGGGAGGGCGTGATAGAAAACCCTATCCAAGTGCATGTTGAGAAGGCATGTTGGAAGAGAGTAGAGGGCATGTAAAACCCTAGCGCACCCTAGAATGAACTAGAGAAGAGGGGGGAGTGGAAGATCCCCACAACCAAAGTTTCACTGAGAAGTGGAGGGAGAGAGAAACCCTAGCGTACTGCGTTGGAAGAGGTGGAGGGCGACATGAGCCTCAAGCGCACCTCTAAAGCTGGAAATCACCACAAATTACTGGGAAGAAGATGTTTGGAGAAAATCCTAGCATACTACCTGAGAGATAGAGGGAGGAGCCCCCCCTAGCACACCTGTAGATATGATATTGGGTGAGTGCAAACACTAGCAACCAATCAAAAAAAATCTTTGTGTGAAATTCACTAGAGCATAAGCATCTCAAATCGATGCTATGATACCATTTAATCTACAATAGCAATACTTAGGAAATTAAATAGAATAGGAAAACGTAAATACTATCACCAAAAATGAGAGAAAAATGATCATCACTTTATTTAGAATAGGAGGTAGTCTTATATATATGCTTTTCATTACATGATGGCTTGAATAGGTCAAGCTACAACTAGCTTTTAACAACTAATTAGCTAGATCTGATCAACTACTTCCTTGGGACTTGCACCCAATTGTTCTTCTCCTCCAATAAGCTAGAGAGTGTGCCTTTCAAGAATCCAGCTGGCTAAGGGAGTGTGCCTTCCTTGGGATTCACGTAGATGTCTATTGGGTTTCCCACTTGAGGTGATGTCCTCTAAGTAGGGGGGTAGATCTCATGCTTCTTTATTTTTCTTGGTTTTTAATACTTAGATTTTCTTGTTTGTTTGTTTTCCCCGCATTTTGAATTAGGGATTTTTCTCTTTCTATATTATTTTTTATAAAGCAACATCAACCTCGAGCTTTCAAGGCCCTTCTTCTCATGGGCTTGTGAAGCACAAACCTTTTTGGGATACATGTAACAACCATCCCACGAAAAAGGACAAGAGATAGGTCATGGATGGAATATGTTGTTCATGGTGAGGTATATGGACATGTTACCCCCATTAAATCCCCCCATTAGTACAACTTTTCCAAATAGTGACAACATTGACTAGAATATGATGATGACCACCAAGATGAGACAAGGAAAAAGGTATAAATTCAAAGCATCGTGATCCATTATCCAATTCAACCCATGATCACCACTTTCATGCCTCAAGTATTAACATTATCACTTGATATGAAGTTCCATAATGATTTACCTGAGTGAGTAAATGCACCATGTCATATGAGTTGGTTGAACTGATCATATAATGAAGGAATCTTATGGGAAACTATATATGGAGAGTCTAGAATGACATCATTGGATCTATTTTATGGAATGTGGATCATCGAGAAAACTTTCTCATCTAGTTACCTCTAGAAGTGAGGGAGTAACAATATGCATCTATTTTAGATAGCCAAGGTCTTCCTAGGACGATGAGGTACCCATTCAACTTCAATAAACACCATCACATCTGCTAATACGCCCTCAAGATTTACTATTTATCTATTTGTTAGCTAGATTACAATAGGTGTGTGTCTTAGAAGTACTTGAAGGTTTAGTCTACGCATAGTGTCATATGTCATGACATCAGTGGTTTCCCCTAGGTCTATCAATGTACTCTATATGAGGTTTTTGTTGATATAGACATATACTACAAGGTTTCTTGGATCTAAGTACTTATGGACAAATACTCTTCCTAGCACGAGGTATGCTAGTTGGCCTATCACATTGACTATAGGAGAATCCTTCTTATTTCTTTCAAGATTCTTATTGCATTCATCTTTGATGATTTTTTTGTAAATAGGACATTCTTAATAGCTTGGAGGAGATGGATCTTGACACGTAATTTTTTGAGTTCCCCTATGAGGTCATTTTCTGAGGAGGTGTAAGCCTTCATGATGTCTAGACTTTTAGGATAAGGTGGAATTGATTTAGGGATAGGTTACTCTTGTGGAGTAGATTCTTCTTTATCATAGTTTGTATCTTCTATAAGTTTTGTAATGAGAGGAGGGGTTTCAGTGCATTCCCCGATCTCATATTGATCTCTTAAATATCCATATAGTAGATTTGGTAAGTCATCTCCTTATTGTACACCTATTGGACCTACCTATTGTTTATATCTAGATTTGGTTAGGTAAGCAATTGGGGTTGTTTTGGAACTTGTTAATTATTACTTCTTGAACAATTGGTATATTGTGGTGGAGGTGGGAGCAATGCTTGTTGTTGTTGGTTTGGAGGTATCAATCCTTGTGGAGGGATAGTCCACTATTGGTTTTGCATTGGAGGTTGAGATGGAAATGGTTGATAGGAATGGTTGAAAGGTTGAGGTTGTTTTTGATATTTCCATTGATTTTTCATTGGCATGTTAGGTTCATAAGGAGAATACCCAGGTTGAGTATGCATTTGTGTGTTATACCTACCAAAGTATTGAGGATGAGAGTAAGGCATACCTTGTTGAAATGGCCTAGGTAATCCTTTCATTCTTTGGTTAATGAAGCATAGTGACTCCACACTATCCTTAATTCCCTTACAAGTAGCCTTGATACCTAGCAAGGAAGGACATTTATTAGTTGCAAGTTTCTCTTCACAAATTGCACAACTTTCTACAATGTACAGTGGGCATTCATTTCTAGTATGTTTCTTTGTGCATGTAGGATAGAAAAAATCTAGAGCTCTTTTTGCTTCTTCTTGCTTCCTATTAATATACAATGTGTCCATCTGCATGGCTAATGATTGTAAAATATTAGTTTTCATATCCTCTAACAATCCTCCTAATTCATTTTTAGTAATAGTTTCAAAGTTAGATGATTGTGGTACAATACTTATGTTATTCCTACTTTTATTCTTTGTGGATCTAGAATAGTTTTTGAATACTTTCTTGATTTATTCATACTTCAACTAGAATATTTCTCCATTCACAAGGAGATTTAAGTTATGCATGAGCTCTTCTCTTACCCCTCTGAGAAAAACAAGTTTAAGGGGGTTATCATCCAATGTGAAACTATGAGATCTTTTGTAATTGAGTTGGAACCTCTTCTCATAGTCCTCTGGTGATTCATTTTCTCCTTGGATCATTATGAATATCTCATTGAGATGAACAAATCTCGTCATGCACAAATAATCCAAAATATCTGGAATATAGTAATCAAATCCATACGGAAAAATTTATATATAATGTATAAGAATGAATAGTAAGATGATTACAAATGAGAATGAGGGCTCACTTATATACCCATACAGGGGTTCCCTTAACCAATAGTCATGTCCTTTGAGACATGTCCTTTCATTATTAATAATTATTATTTATTAATGACCATTTAATTATTAGGTTATTAATATCTATTTTATATGTATATTTATGTTCATAACAATGCCTTCCCCTTGAAAATGTTTTGTCCTCAAAGCATACTTTATGGAAAACTTATCTCTTGTTCTGACTTGTAATTATTGTCTCTTGATTCTTCATTCTTGAGTTAGTAATCGTTGAGGACCTAAGACGATAGGATCTTCTAAGCACTAAGCAGAACTGTCGAATTGTAAAGGAGTCTTCCCATCCTAATTCGATCTTTTACGGATTTGGGTTTTTATAGGGTTCTTGGAAAGAACTTGATACATTTCTACTTCTATGATAGCTTCTATTTTGACCCACACTTGTAGTGGAAGTAATATTCTTCGACATAGCAGTTATTTATTTATGTTGATACATAGATTGGCTAAAGTATCAACTTTTGTGATTAATATGTCGATAAGGCATCCTTGCAACTTGATCTTTACTTTGTATACTTGTATATTTTTCATGATTAACTTTTGGAATTGAGTCTTCTTCATACCCCTAGATTTTTTCTACTTCGACATTTGAAGACCTCTTTACATGAGTTGTAAGGTTTTTTTTTTTTTTTAAGTGAGTGTAAGAGCCTGTATTACTAAAGGAGGGTTATGATACAAAAAATGCGAACTCACTGGTCTGCCAAAAAGGAAACCAGAGCAGAGGTTCCCGATTTGCGTTTTCTGAAATAAACGAGGGGTGTGACTGGACTACCACCATGGGAAACCATCCCAATGCTACCGTATCTAGTTTTTGAAAAGATAAGCACAACAGACATGAAAAACACAGAAGATGAGATTGACACTAGACTGACCAGACTGACTTGAAAATAGACTAACCAGACACTATTCCAAGACGATGATGTGTTTCTTTCTTCATCCGTCTGGCCCTTGTTCTCCTCCTTTTGGGAGATCGTGTGAGTCTTTCTGATATGTGTTGGCGCTTTGTTTCCGTCAGCTGGCGTGATGTCCATATGATGGACGTAGCACAGGTAGAGGTGGAATTGAGCAACCAACCGCTCTATCTTGGTTTTCTGGTCCTTCTCGACCTCAGCTAGTAGTTTGGTAATGGTTTCCATGCTGCTGAGGTGACTTAATATTTCGTTCAACAGTTTCTTGTGTTCTTTTTTATCCTCCAGTCTAGCATCTTCCATTTCCGAGCTCACTTTGTCGATAATAATCTTTGTTAGCCACGCCATCTTCATCGTTTTGTGGTAGAGGGTTTCCCTGGGCTACGTGGCTCCTGGGTCAGTTACCCAGCTTCTTCCTGAGTCAGAGCATCCCATGCTTTGCCTTTGTGTTTTTCTTTGATTTCCTTTTGCCACCAGGTAATGGTCGCCTTTCCTTTCGGTGCAACTAGAGTATGAAAGGTGCCCTCCATGTCTTTTGTCGCCTACTCCATCCTTGAAACCCATCAAGGATTGTTCAAAGTTTCCTTCCCCAGGGGGCTTCTTTTGTTGTGTGTTCGCTTCATTTGCACCATTCTGTCTGGCCTATGACAGCTCCTTTACTGTATTCTCGACTTGTTCCTGACTACACAGGGGTTCCTCCTTTCCCTTCCCTTATGTCTATGGTAGCCCCTACAATTGTGATCTTCCTGTTTGCATCTATTTTTGTTGTTTCTTCTCTTATTGAACTTTCCCTACTGTGGGTTCGTCCTTCCAATCATGGTCTACCCGTAGAGGTGAACCTTCCCATCCTTGCTCCCCATCACGGTACGTATGATCATGATGATTCGGTCGTTATCCTTGTATGGTCCCTTGCCCCTGCTCGCTTGATATCCTACTGTACCATTTTGGAGTCTCTTCACCGTGTTGATAACTAAGGTGGAGTCACCTTCCACGATAGTGTTTTTTATCCTTTCGCGAATTAGAATTTCGAGACCGAGCTCTAGGGCTCCAAATTCCGCTACGTTGTTCGTTGATTTTCCCATACTCCTAGTGTACAGCCTGATTATGTTGCCACCACTATCTCTTATCACCCCTCCCATCTGTGTCATTCCTGGGTTTCCTTTTTATGCCCCGTCAAAATTCAACTTGAGGAACCCTTCCAGAGGGGGTGTCCAATTGCGCTCTCCTATTTGGAGTTGCGGTGTCTGCCCTACCTATGTGTTGTTGTGCCCATATTTTAGGTGAAAAGCTTCCAGGATGCGGGATTCATGTCTTGTGAGTTTCGTTTTTCCAGTTTGGCAGTTGCGACTCTACATTGTTTCTCGTATTTGTGAGATTATTACTTCCTTGAGTTTCCCTTCTGGAAGGCTTTCATTTCTGAAGATGTGTTGGTTCCTTTCTTTCCATATTTCCCATATGATCATCCCAAGCATGAGATTCCACCAAAGGTTCACCATTTCATTTTCACTGTAACTCTCATTCCAGTTGTTGATGGTTGCATTGATGTTACCTCAGGTCCTATTGGACTGGCGAAAGATTCATGTCGCCCAATCCCAGATCTTTGTTGTCTAATTACATTCATCGAGGAGGTGATTTGTTGTTTCTTCCTTAGCTTGATAGAGGTGGCATCGTGATGGGCCTATGAAACCCCTTTTCCTTAGGTTTTCCCAGGTTAGAATTTGTTTGTGAAGTACTATCCATTTGAACATTTTGATTTTTGGCCACTAGGGGCTGCCCCAAATCTTTTCCCACTGTTGATCTAGATATTCTTGGTCCTCGTCCGCGATGTAATTCCGAGCTTCTTTTAAGTTGAATTCCCCACCATTTTTCCTGCCCCATATTAGTTGGTCCTCTTCTTTTGAGACTACAATTTTCCTTTCCCCCAATTCCTCCTCCACCTCTTTCGTTATTGTTTCGATCCGATCTCTATTTTGTGGATTGATTTGTCCCATATCCTCCATCTGTCATGATCATTTTATTGTTTCCAGTAGTGATGGATTTTGATTTTTCCTTGCATAGTCATTTCCTGTTGGAGTTCCTCCCTATCTGTATTTTCCATTCTGGGTTCCTATTGCCACACGTCCTCCCAGAATCTGGTTGTTTTACCATTCCTCACTTCCCAGAAGTTGTGTTTCTGGATCCAAGTTTTGTTGCGCATGGCTAGATTCTAGATGGATGATCCCTCCCTTGTGCCCATAAAACGAATTTGATCCCGGTCATTGATGTCCGGCGCATACTTGGCATTCCATAGGTTTAACACGGTGATGATTTTTCTTTGACCCATATCCACCAAAGTTTCTCCCTGATTCCTCTTCAGAGGAAGTCCCTTTGGATGGCTCTTATTTTTTGTAGTATCCCTTTGGGAGCGGGAAACACTGACATCATATAGGTTGGAATTTCTTGCAGAACCGCTTTGGTCAGGATAAGTCTCCCCGCTAGGTTAAGGGATATGTAAGTCTATTTTTTCACCCTCTCCTATAGTTTGTTGATCACTCCTTCCCATGTTTCCATTTTTCATGCTYTGTCTGTCAGAGGGATTCCCAAGTTTTTCGTTGGKAGTGTTTTGCGTTCAAACCCCAGAATGTTTTCCAAGTTTCTTTGAATTCCAGGGTTGGTGTTGAAGAAATAGATAATGGATTTGGAGTGATTGATCTCCGCTCCCGAGGCTTCCCCAAACTCTTCTAATATTCTTTTATAGGATTTTTATTCCTTGATCGTGGGTGTGCCATGGAGTAAGGTGTCATCAACGAACCGTTGGTGCATGGAGGTAGGGCAATTTTCGAAAGGTTTGATGCCTATTATTTCTCATGTTGAAGTTGTGCTTTTTATTCTTCTGTTGAGTCCTTCCATCATCATAATGAATAAGAAGGGTGATAGTGGGTCTCCTTATCTGATGCCTCTTGAATTCCAGAAGGGTTTGGTTGGGGTTCCATTGATTAAGAGCGAGTAACTCATCGTTGAGACTAGGATGACAATCCAATTGATCCAGTGTTGTGTGAAGCCAAAGGTTTCCAGAGTCTTGACCATATAGTGCCAACTAATTTTGTCATAATCGTTTTCTAGGTCAAGTTGGATTATCATCCCCCCTCTCCTCTGGATTTTCAGTGTGTGTATCAGCTCATGGGCATGGATGATGTTGTCCAAAATTTGTCGCCCTTCTATGAAACCCTCATGTTCCCGTGAAATCAATGTGGGTAGGAGAGGTTTCAATCTATTGGCTATGACTCTGGAGATTATATTGTAAACCACATTACATAAAGCTATGGGTCTGCAACGGTCTAGGTTCCTTGTCTCATTTTCTTTGGGGATTAGAGTAATCATTGTGGCATTTTACGCTTTCAGAATGGAGGCCAAAAGTTTGGAGTCTTCCACCACCCCATAAACGTCATGTTTGACCACTTCCTAGTAGGCTTTGAGGAATTCCACTGTGAAACCATATAGACCTGGGGCCTTTCTGTTGGGCATCTCCTGGACCACTTGGTCAATTTCCTCCTTAGCGATGGGTTTGTTTAGATTGATATTTTGTTCCTTGGTAACTATCCTAGGGATGTGCTGGCTTATCCTTTGTCTGGCCTTCATTCGGTCTTGTTTGGGTTCCTGGTCTATCCCATGGAAGTGATTTACCAGTATATTTTCAATCTCCTTGTGGGATTCTCTCTCGATCCCATCCTGATCCTGAATTTTAAGGATTTTGTTGTGGGTTCTTCTAGCAATGGTTGTTCTATGAAAAAACTTGTTATTCCACTCTCCTTCCTTTAGCCACCTGATTATGGACTTTTGGCGCCAAAGAGTCTCGTCCTGCTGGCATATTGCTTCAAATTCCTGGGTCATTTGTATCTCTTCCCTTTTCTAATCCTCTGTATATCCCTCGTCTATGCATATTTTCTGGAGTTTCCTCATTCTGTCTTCAATATTTGTTTTTCTTGGTTTATGTTTCCAAAGATTTCCTTGTTCCACTCCTTGAGTTTATGTTTGATGTACTTGAGTTTCTTATATAGTTTGAACATCCTTATCCCTTGCTCAAGTTTTTCCTCCCGCCACCATTGGTTGATGTTCTCCTTGAAGGTGGGATGGTCGATCCAAAATTTCTCAAATCTGAAAGGTCTATTCTTCGGTGTAGTTTGGAAGTTTGCTTCCAATTGAACTGGCTAGTGGTCATAACCCCCCTAGGGAAGGACGTTGAAGTCTAAATTTAATACCTGCATAATGATGGACTTCGACACCAAGAATTTTTCTAGCCTTGTCGCTACCTGATGTTGATTTATCCGTTTGTTGTTCCAAGTGAACTGGCCATTACTGGTTCTGATGTCCACCATCTCCACTGTGTCAATGAAAGCTGAAAAAGTCTTCCGCATCTCTATCCAATCTCCTAGTGCCTCATTTTTTCTCTGCAAGTGTCATGATGATGTTGAAGTCCCCTGCCAGGATCTAGTGGAGGTTGTTGGAATGGGCTTTTAGGTTTTCTAGGTCTAGGAGCATTCTTCTCTTTTCCTCCAACATCTGGGGTCCATGCACATTAGTGCATATAATCACCTCTATGTTACCTATGATTTGCATGTTAACTGAAAGTGTGTGTCTGGTGGCTTCGGATGCTAGTAGATTCATCACTTGTGGGTTCCACAAAGTGAGAATATCGCCTGCCATCTTTTGTCCTTCGACAACCAACATCTTGTACTTGCTCCATTGTTTTTTGTTGATTGTTTCCATTATGTCTACAGTTCATTTTGTCTCTTGGATGAAACAGAGGTTTAGTTGTTCCTTCCTCAGTCTGTTTCTAAGGATTATTTTCTTTCGTGGGTTGTTTAGGCCTCTAATATTCCATGTTATAATCTTCATTTAAACATGTGGGGGGGATTTGTTAAATTTTAAGCTATTATTAGGTTACCTTTCTATTTACTAGATAACGATAGCATAGACAGGATCACTGAGAGAAACACAATCACAAGAGTACACAAGAATTTATCATGGGAAACCCTTAAGGGGAAGAAAACCCAACAAAACTTCCTTAATATAGATAGCCAATACAATGCCAAGATAATGAACCAAACAACACATAAATTCCTCTCCCAAGGATGCGCCTCTCTCTCTCTTCCTTCTTCCGGAAACTGGTAACTGCAACTTCCTTCAATACTTGCGCACTAGATGAGTGAGTTGAATGTGTGTCTAAATGAGGCACTGGCCTCTCTTAATTATACAATTCTGGCACGTGTGGAAGTGTCTCTTCACTGGCAGGGTCAACTTCTTCTTTTGGCCTATTACAATTAGGGTTTGACCAATCCACAAAAGGGGATTTGGTCATTTAAAATACCCGACATGATCAGTCCACAAAAGGGAATTGATCTAATCAATAATAAATATATTTTATCTTTATCCACAAAAGGGGATAATAATATTCTTTGCAATTACACAATATTTTAACACTCCCTCTTAACAAGA
>SNQJ01S0123407.1:55788-67156 GCA_010110895.2 Picea sitchensis | reverse complement strand
CGGTCTGCTCCTTGTCGTCTTAATGCATGTCCCCAACGAGGTCGGAGTACAAAGAGTTGGGTCTCGAGCTTGTTTCTCTTGAGGATAGAAGCTCTCGCACGCCCAAGCGACCTCCCATGGCAGGAGAAAATAAATATAATAGGATAGGAGATCCTTTCAAACTATTGATTGAGGAAGCCCTCACGCAACAGAGGAACAAGATGATGGACAGTTTCGCGCAAATCCTTCGGCGACTACCAACAGGCGACGCATCTTCTTCGAACGGAGGTGTCGCCCCCTTCAAGGTACAAATAAACTTTGATATTCCTATATTTGAAGGTCAGATAGATGCCGATGTTGTAGACAAGTAGTTGAATCTACTAGAAGGGTATTTTTCTGTTCATAAATTCTCGAATAGGAAAAAGATTACTTTTGCGCTCTTCAAAGCCATTCCCCATGTCAAATATTGGTGGGAAACTTTCTATGAGCAAAAGGAAACAGAGGAAACCTCATTATTTTCAGTCACTTCCACCTGGGAATCCTTCAGGGATGATATTAAGGAACAATACTACCCTGTCGGAAGTTATGACGACCTGTATACCAAATGGACCACACTGCCGCAAGAAAGAGACCAAGTTGTGCCAGATTTCACAAATATCTTCCATACCTTGCGCACCAAGTTATGTATCAAAGATTCAGAGCGAAATCTGGTGCTCAAGTATCGCGGTGATCTGCATAGATACATCTAGACCAAAATGGAATTTCTGGACATCTCATCCTTGGGCACGGCCTACCGATATGCCGTCAAAATAGAGCAAAAGCTCAAACAAAAGATGTGGCAATTTGGGCCTGGGAACCCCTCACAAAAAAATCCAGGAAAGAGCGGCCCCAACCCACAAAACAAAGGACAGAGAAAATATGGACAGTATCAATAAAACCAGTACAATCCGCAAGCAAAGAAGGACACCAGAAAGATAAAGAAAGATACAGGGAAGTGGTGCGACTTTCATAAGAGCCGTTGGCATAACACTGCTGACTGCCGCTCAAAGTAGTTGCTGGTGGCCAAAGTGAAAGCCTATGAATCAGATGTAGATTCTGACTCTGAGACAGAGCCAGAAAGGGGAAGATGAATCATTGACGTGGAACCTAATGCCACCGTTGCTACCACCAAGCTCCAGCCTGGTGAACCAAACGAGCCAGAAGAAGGAGAGCGCCTCTTCCATTCATAGATGTGGGTAAAAGGAACCCCGTTGCACTTCATCGTTTATAGTGGTATCCAGAAGAACCTCATCTCAGCAGAGGTCATCAAGCAGCTGGCCCTGCCAACAACGTCGCACCCACAACCATACACCATTGGATGGCTCCGCCAAGAAAGCGATCTTCGTTTCAACCAACAATGTCGAATGTCATATGGCATCAGGCCCTTCAAAGACAAGGTATTATGTGATGTTTCTCCTCTCAAAGTTTGTGATGTTCTTTTTGGCCAACCTTATTTATGGAAACATCATGTTTTATATGAGTCTAGGCCTCGTAGTGTTATTATTACCTTGAACAGGAAATTGTACAGGATACCTGAGGCAGTCCCACCTAGTGCTATTTCCTTGATATCTACTAACAAATGCAGGAAGGTCACCTCGCAGATGGGGAAGTTTGTCTTCTTCGTGATTCTCTCTCAGAATAAGAGAAAGATCGCAGCCATATCCAGGGTCTCTGCGTCCGACCTCTCCACACAGCAAAAGCAAGTAGATAAGGTCGTGGAAGAATACTCGGATATCTTCTCCTCACCTACAGGGGTACCTATGCATTTCCAGGTCAAGCACCCCATCGATCTGACCCCCGGCGCATCGCTGCCCAATGGGCCATTCTATCATCTCTCTTTGTTAGAGAATGAGGAGATCAAGCGATAGATCCAAGAACTGCTCCATAAGGGGCAGATCCACCCCAGCTCATCACCTTGCGGGAGCCCAATCATGCTGGTACAAAATAAAGATGGAACCTGGCGACTCTGTATTGATTACCGGGCTCTGAATAAAATCACTCTTAGAAACTGGTACCCGATTCCCCGAATCGATGACCTCCTTGATCAACTCACGGGGGCCAAATACTTCAGTAAAATTGATTTGAATTTTGGCTACCACTAGGTCCCGATAGAACAGACAGATGTATGGAAGACTGCCTTCAAGTCAAAGGAAAGACTTTTTGAATGGTTGGTCATGCCTTTGGGTTTGACAAATGCTCCAACCACTTTCATGAGGATGGACAATATCATGGGACCATTCACCAATACTTTTGTAGTGGTGTATCTGGATGACATTCTAATTTACAACAACACTTGGGCCAAACACTTGCAGCATATTAAGCAGGTTCTGCACACCCTGCGACAGCACAAGCTATACACCAACCTGTAAAAATGATCAACTCATCAGAAGCTTCGCCCACTCCATTATGGACCATACACTATCACCAAAGCCATGGGGTATAATTCTTTTGAGCTCAACATTCCTCCTTTCCTTGGCCTGCACCCAGTGTTCAATGGGGATCTCCTTCGCCCTTATTTCCCACCATTATTGGACACCTCAGAAGTAGCAAAACAACTGACACCAACATAGCTCAACCCTGACTGCATAAAACAGGCATCCAATGATCAGATTGTGGACAGACAGATCAAAGGCACTCGGCAACAAAGGATCCAGCTTTATCGAGTCGTCAAAGCAGGGAAGCTCCTGCACCAAGGCAAGTGGCTCACCAGGGGCCAAATTCAGCAGAAATTTCCTCATCTAATGGGGGACCTCAACGCAATGGAGACCATTGCTTCCTAATAAGGGAGGATTGATCCAGATGGATATCTGTGGCCACCCACCTTTTCCAACTAGCTCAAAACAACTTTTTGACATTTTTGGCAATTTACTATTTTTAGCAGTTTTTACTTCCAGGGCCATTTTGAGGACCTAAATGAAGGTTTTTCAGTATCGAGATCCTCAATGATAGCCAAAGGAAAGATTGAGCCCCCTAAATGAATCTCCTCGACGATACCTTTCCAACGGGCTATCACACGCCTAAAATGAAGATCGTATGTAAAAGTTACGACCCCGGGAAGTTGACGTATTAGCTTACCCAAATGGGGCCCACATAACTTTTGGCGCTTCATCTCCTAGGGTTAGGTTTTTGGATGTCTAGGGTTTTGGGAATTCTTTATTATTTAAAAAAATGCCTTCAAAGCCTCATTGTAATTTTCTTCTTGCGAATGCGCATTGCCGTCACATCTCTTCTCAGAGATAAGACGCCACCATTCCAACAAGCTTGTTTCTGCTGCATTTTACAGTTTCAGCTTATTTCGTTATTGAATAGAAAACCAGTTTTATTGTATCTCTGTTATTTTTTGTTAAGCATCTCTTAATAATTTGTATTCATTTCGTTATGCTCATAAAATCTGGATCAATATGTCCATCAAATTCTTTCAACAATGTTGTAGATGTGTTGAGTTTTGGACAGCCGAGGGCCTTCCAAGAGGACATAGACATAATACAAGTCCAAGATATTTCATCAATCATAGTGAGAAAGATATTTTTCCCCATTGATCTCACTTTGATCTAGAAATTGTTTTGATGGGAGAGCCTATGATTAACCTGATCATAATCAAAGGTTATCAAACTTGACTCTGAAGGATCTACCCTGCCTATAGAAGACAATAAGGATTTTTGCTACACTGGGAAACTTTGGAGGACTTCGAGTGTGGAGATGGCACATGGTTCTTGGGCCAAGTCTTCCACAATGTTGTAGTTGTGGGTGGCCCATGTATTCATATTGTGTGTTGTGCGTCGAATAATTCCCTTCGGAGGAAGAAGTAGTGTGTCAAACAAAGGCTTCTTAATTATAATATGACCACTAGGATGGGAACAAGATGTTGGCTCATGCACAACAAGAGTAGGCTCAAAATTGTCATAGTTCTTAGCTCGAATCTGCAAATTGACTGTCTCGTCACACATGAAAATTGTAGTATTCGAGGAAGACCCTTCATTTTGAGGGGTACCTACCATGCCCCCTTACAAAGGGAAAACATTTGTTGCAACCATGTATTGATGTTGAGAGGGAAAATGAATAGTTAGGAGAATGGATTGTTGGAGGTCCCTTTGTTGAGCCAAAAAATGATGGACGTCATCTTTCCAAGGACACTCATGAGTAGGGTGGTCCTCCCCATACATCATGGAGGGGAACCAACTCTTATTCTTCTCTTTCTCCCTCCCCCCCGACTTGATTTTTTTGGGAGACAACGGTTGATCCAAGTGGATCTCAGTGGCCATCCACCTTTTCTATTGAATCAACATTTCAATCCTATGGTTTTGATAAACCATGATATTCACCCTTTTTATGGGGAATTGAATGTAATTCCATCTTCATTTGTTAATTACATACATCATGAAATGATTTCCTAGTAGTTTTATGTACATGCCTATAGCATAGTGTTAATGCACCAGATCTCATTAGAACTCCGCAGTTAAGCACACTTAGGATATAGAAGTATTGGGATGGGTGATCGCCTGAGAAGTCCTAGTGTTTTACATGCCTATGAAATTTTATAAACTTAGTTCAATTTATCCCACATGCATCATGGGAATTGTTCTCCTCTCAATATCTCTTATATAATTAGGGTGAAGGAGGGCCTTCAAGCATGCAATGGAGTGTGATGTAAAGCTTGTTGTGAATGAATCATAGCCAACATCTCTTTATTTTTAGAGATAAGTTACCCCATTCTGCTAGTTTTTGTTCTAGAGTTTTTTTCTCTCTTATTCATTAATAGAATCTCGGTTTCACTATATTTTGTGTTTCTTGCAATATATTTATGTATTTCCTTGTTATATCTCTGCTATATTTATGTCTTCATGTCGTTCTCAAAAAAATTTGGATCAGTGATATTAGAACAGTCTGCTCCTTGTCATTTCTTAGAGTAGGTCCCCGATGAGGTCAGGGTATATAGATTTGGGTCTCGAGTTAGCTTCACTTGAGGACAACCTCTCTCACTAGCCCAGGTGTCCTCCCATTGTGGAAGAAAATAGAGATGAAAAAGAAGGAGATCCTTTGAAGATGTTGCTTAAGGAATCCCTCGTGCAACAGAGGAATGAGATGATGGACAAATTCACTCAGATCCTTCGAAGACTACCGATGGTGGCAGTCGAGGGATCTTCGATGAGAATCCATTTCAAAGGTGTGACACCCTTCAAGGTACAATTCAATTTTTATATCCCCGTATTTAAAATCTAGATAGATGCAGTTGCTCTAGAAAAATGGTTGAATTTTCTAGAAGGTTATTATTTTGTCCAAAAACATTTTAACAATGAAAAGATCACCTTCGTGCTCCTTAAATCCCTTTCTCATGTCAGATATTGGTGGGAAGGTTACTGGGAGAGGTACATCGTAGGTGAATCTACACCATTTAGGAGAGAACCCACTTGGGCATCCTTTTTAGATTCCCTAAAGGAGGAGTTATACTTTGTCAGAAACTATGATGACTAGTACATGAGATGGACAACTCTACGTCAGAAAAGAGACCAAACACTGATAGAGTACACTAACATCTTTCATATCTTTCACTCAAAGTTAGGTATCAAAGACTCTGAGTGGTACCTAATCTTGAAGTACTACAGTGGGCAGTGGAGTAAGCGAGAGTTCGAGTTTGAAAATATGCCACAACAGAAGTATGGAAATTGAAACCCTAACTCACAAAAATGAAGGACATATCAGCAAGGTAGGACAACCTTGAGAGATCCAGTCCAAGATGCAAGAAAAAAAGGGTAATCGGAATTTTAAGAAACACTTATGAAAGTGGCGTGAGTTCCACAACAACCCCTGGCACAACACCAATGAATATTGCTCGAAATAGTCATTGGTGGTCGATCTCAAAGAAAACAAATTGGAACATGACTTGAACTCTGATTCAAAGAAAAATAAAGGGAAACATATCATTTATGCAGAACCTACTTCTACCATCACGACCACAACAATACAACCAGAAGAACAAGAGGAGCTTGAGGAGGGGAAGTGCATCTTCCACTCACAGATGTGGGTAAATGGGACCTCACTACATTTCATTGTTGACAACGGTAGTCAAAATAACCTGATCTCTGTCGAGGTTGTCAAGATATTTAAGTTGTCAATGATGCCACACCCCCAACCATACACCATCAGATGATTCAGCTGGGGATGACACATTTTTGTCAACCAATGGTGTCGCCTATCCTATGGTATCAATCCCTTCAAGGATGAGGTAGTGTGTGATGTTTCTCCACTTGAAGTTTGTGATGTTCTTTTAGGAAAACCATATATATGGAGACATCATGCTATATATGAGTCTCAGCCTTGCAATGTCATTTGTTACTCTTGGAGGTTAGCTCTATAGGGTACCAGAGGGATCCATCTACTGCCACTTCATTTATCTCAGAAAAACAATGGTGCAAAGTAATCTCTCAGACCAAAAAGTTTTCCCTCTTCACGATCCACTCAAACAGTGAACATAAGGTCACTGTGACCACTACAACTTTGGCCTAAGATGTTTCTATCCAGCAAATGAAGGTCGAAATGATTGTAGAGGAGCACAAAGAGAATGATATTCTTCCATATGTTCAGCATAGTTCTATTGGCCATGACCCTTTTCAGGTGTGCTTGGGGTTCCAACTAGTAGCCCCCATTGATATATCTCTTCTTGTTGCATATTCATATATAGAGTCCTCCCACACTCATACCAAGGTAGATCATGTATCCAGATTAGTTGAATGGATACAAAATCTCCAGTAGGTTCATGACATCCTTCCACATGCAAGGTACAAGCAAGACATCTACTTCAACAAGGCAAGCAACACACCAAGGTTAAGATTCAATAGAAGTTTCCCCATATCTCGAGGGAACTTGATGCAGTGGGGACCATTGCTTCCTAATGGGGGAGGAATGATCCAGGTGGATCTCAGTGGCCATCCAACTTTTCTATTGAATCGAAATTTCAAGCCTATGGTTTTGATAAACCATGATATTCACCCTTTTGATGGGGAATGCAATGTAATTCCATCTTCATTTGTTAATTACATACACCATGAAATGTTTTCCTAGTTGTTTTATGTACATGCCTACATCATAGTGTTAATGCACTCGATCCCATTATAACTTTGTAGTTAAGTGACCTTAGGATAGATTAGTACTAGGATGGGTGACCTCCTGAGAAGTCCTAGTGTTTTACATGCCTATGCAATTTGCCTCTCACTCTCTCATAGATAATTGAGGTGAAGGAGGCCCTTTAAGCATGCAATGGAGTGTGATGTAAATCTTGTTGAGAATTAAGAATATCCAACATCTCTTTATTTTCAGAGATAAGCTACTGCCAGTTTGTGTTCTATACTGTTTTTCTCTCTTATTCATTAATAGAAGTTGGGTTTCACTATATTTTTTTTCTTGCAATATATCTGTGTATTTCCTTGTTATATCTATGTTATATTTCTATCTTCATATCGTTCTCAAAATAATCCAGATCAATGATCGCTTGCTCAGTATTAGAGTTCTTCTTTTTTTTCCTCTTCTTTTTCCCTCTAGGTTGTTGAGGATTCTTCAGCTGAATGGATTGCACCAAATTCACCTCTAAGGTGTGAGTGGGGATCATTTCATTTTGAGCATTAGAACCAAAAGTTGATAAGTGTGCATAAATATACATGTGACCCATCTGGTAAACTAACTAGCCCACGTAGGCATGGGATACAAAACCCACCACATCATTGATGTGGGGTCCTAGGTTTGGCTTCTTGGGACCTATCAATGACCTGGAAGCATGAGGGATAATATCATAAATAATGCTCGACTGAGAGTAAATCAAGTCTAAGTGTTGGGCATGGATAATGTGTTTCTCTTTGGTATCCACCCCGACCATAGATACGTCCTTGGAAATGGATGTTAAGAGGGAATTTGTAAACCATTCCATTAGGGTTTTGTCCATAATTTGGGTCTTGATGATCCAATGTCTTCGGCTCCACTCATAAATATGATTATATATGTGAGTGGAGGTATCCCATCGCAGATATGTCAAGAACCATGTTCCAATATTATACCGTATGGTAAATTGGTAATGCGTTAGAAACGCCATCACCAAGTCATTGAAACGTTTGAAGGAAGCACCTTCTAATTCAATATACCATTTGGAGGCACTTCCAGTCAAGGATCTTTGGAAAAGATGCAACCTCAAACTATCATCCATCAAGGAATTGGATGAGCACCACAAATGATATGTCAATATGTGTGTGGCGGGGTCTTCTCCGGGATTTTCATCGAATTTGGGCATGTCTAATGGAAACATATCATGAATGACTGGCCATGAAGGGTTATGGGAAATAGTGTCATTTTTTAGATGTGACAAATTAGGAAAGTCTAACATTGCAAGGAAAGGCAATGACATATGAGAAAATGAATACTTGGATACAAATGAAGTTCCTAACGTCCCAGATGAACCTTGTGATCCCCCTACATTTTTTTTGATAGAGGGATAAGGTGTTCCCGAAGAGTGAGTGTGCCCTGGAATGGTGTAACTCCCAAGAGCATGGTTGTGCCCAAGACTAGACGTTCCCCCGAGGAGATTTCCCCCAGGGGTAGGTGTATTCCCTATAGGAAATGTCTTCTCAAAATTAGTCTCAGGGAAGAACCCCCCAGGAATAGAGGAATGGATAAAGTTAAATCCTCCCCATTGTGGAAATTTTCCACCAAGGGGTGTTCCTCCAGGGAATGGTGTGCTAACCCATGGGAAATTAAAGCATCCAACTGTATTTTTTCCCCTAGCCTAAATAAGGACAACCTTAAAACCACTAGGAATGTTCCATCTAAAACGTAAAACAACACCTGACAATTTCGTTCCGCTCATATGAATGGTGGAGGCAGAAGGCGTTCCACCCCCCATGTTGAAACCAAAGATTGACCCTGCACTAGAATAATATACGATTACATGTATCGAAGTTGATGGGATGGGTATAGGCACACCAAGTATACTAACGGTTGGAAAAAAAGACATGTCTGGTGTCCCCCAAATAGAGGAACCCATAGAAAAATGAATAGACGGTGTAGGTCCAATGGTGCTCAGGGATGGTAATGTGGAAATTACAGGGATTCCCCTAGTCCCACTCATGGATGGGATTGATAGCTAGGCCACACTGGATGAAACACTTGGGCCTAACATGGTGTAAGGATCACTAAACAAAGAAAAAGGTGCACTAAAAATCTCCCTTATTTGGATAAGTACAACTTCTTCAGGATTAGTTAAAGGAGGGTTAAATTTTGGTGGAGGATATTCGTCAACCACTTCCACTTCAATCAAACTAGTCTCAAACCAAATATGGGACTCTTCGAATTCACAGTCACCTATTTTTCACTGCTTTAGAAGTGTTTGTACCTCTGTGATGGGATCTAGTCCTCGTAAATGATGGGACCGTTGCAATGATTCGACCACGGTAAAAATAATATGTGCAAATCAAACACAATTCAACCTAAGTATGATCTATATTTGGAATCAAAGAGCACACCCCTCCCAAATATAGGAAAACAACAAGAAAACTAATGGCTCACAGGGACTTCCAAAAACCAACCCTCTGAGGGAGATGAAGTCCCCTCAAGATTGGTCAGTGAAGGTATGAGGAAAATTTACGATGAACGACACAAAATGGCTCTGACTGGTTCAAGCACCCTTTATTAAGGTGGTAACTCTCTAGGGGACTTGATACCGTGAAATAACATCTTCCCCAAATACTATAGGCATGTCCCACCTACAATCACTTTTGTAGCTACCTAGGAATGGTCACTAAGGCTACCACTTCACAAACAATGACCTGGTGAACATTCACAGGTTTGACGGGAAGGGTAACTAAGCTCGAAGCTTCGAAGGTGTTACCTCACACATATGCATGGAACCAATGAAACCCTGATATATGTAGTAATTGAAGAGATGTCACAAACACTAAAAAATGCAGAAAGGGGTAATCCCTCTACTTGTCCCGATGCGACCTTATGCTTAACTCCTGTGTTAGAGGATATTCCCAACACATTGGTTGCAAAAATGGATTTTACACTCTTTAATGACTTTATGCTTTGTTTTGGTGGACTTGGAGAGTTCACTCTTCAATCCTATTCCAAGGCCCTAAACCTATCTAATGTTGGTTTTATAATAAGGAAAAGAGTCTAATTGTTTTTAATTTACAAATTCTTTTCTTATGGTTGTTGTTATGTCAAAAGGAAAATGACTAAAACTTTTATGGTGTTTAATCTTGACCCAACCAAATAAATGAAAAAAATTATATTCCATTGTTCAATTCGATGAATTCTAACGTCTATGGGAGGGGAAAGAGATATTTTCATTTGCAAGATTTAAAAATATAACCTCTCAAACACTAAGAAACCATGCAAACAAATCAGATCCAAACTTTTGACAATATCTCAAACCAAACACTTCAACAATGCAATTTGTTTTTAATGCTTCAAAAGATTGTAAGCATGCAAATATTTTTTGTTTATTTTTCCAAATATGATGCAAAGGGTTTCTTAATCTAGACAAGAACACAATTTGCAAATGGAAAACTAGAAAATCAACAAGCAAGGGATGTAGGAAATTGATAGTGATGTTGAAAATCCCACTCCAATGTCTCTACAAGAATCTCACCCAAAACTTACTTACGAAATTGGACCTAGTAATGAACACCAATCACAAGAAGACAAACAAACCAAATGCAATTGATATAGGAAACTAGCAGATCTAATCGAATTGGTTGGGTGCATTTCCCATCTTCAATGGATCACTAGATAACAAACAAGCTTAAACAAGAAATCCAAGAAAGCCACACAAACACACTTCAAACCGAAGTTGAAGACACAAGGGTGTGACAAAAGGACTCAATAAGAGACAAGATCCAAATATATAGACCAATTACAAACCCCTGAGACTAGCCAAATCAGATTTGATCAAAACAATCTAGCAATTCTGCAACTTTCCTAATTTACAGGTGGTGTTGCGAGTCGAATGACCTGCAACATGCAATGCATTACTTTTCAGCGGTAGTGAAACAAGCAACACCCTGTATAATTTTTCAAAATGACAGATCTAACTCAGATCCAATCAGATCTAATAGATCCAACCTCTAAGGGATTATCCAGAAAGAAAATAACAAAATGAAAACATAGGATAATAGGAAAGCGATTCTGAACTAGAGAAGAATCAAAGATTCTTCCCTAGTGCAGTCGTTAGTTCTATCATGGAGAAAATCTCACAGGTGGATAGTAATATCTCCCGTAATATCTCCCTAGGATCTGCCTACTGATCCTAAACAAATAGAGGGCTAGATTAGTACTAGGATGGGTGACCAGCATACTCAACAACAAG
>SNQJ01S0123407.1:44669-55778 GCA_010110895.2 Picea sitchensis | reverse complement strand
GAACCTCAGTGGGGAGGATAACAACCATTCCTCCCAACCACCCAAGCGACATCGAATGGATATATATATATATATATATATATATATTGTTTATTATTAAGCGACACACTAGAAGAGAGGAGATCTACAATCTAAAAAAAATATGTTTGATAATGCTAATACCCTCGTAGCTTGCACTAATGGAAGGCCTTATAATTTCAAGGATATATTGACTTTCATAATTTTAAAAAGTATAAAATTATATTATAAATTTTGAAACTACCTTATATTTTGCTAGAAAAAATAACATATCAATGTTAAAAAAAACTCAAATTTCACATAGTTATTCACAATTTCTATAATAAAAATTATATATTGTGAAAACCAATTCAATTTCCTATTTTTCAACTTTTTACAACATATTCAAATTCATTGTAAAGATATCTTGAATAATCTCTCATTGTTGTTTTTCCATATTTGCATTACTAGAGCTTCATGAGAAACCATCATTAACTTACACTCATCCATATATAAATTTAAATATTTACAAATAATAATATAATTAAATATATAATGTTAAATTATGAATAGCCAAAAAAAATAAAATTAGTCAAACTACCAAACTAATAAATGGTCAATGAACAACTCATTGATTTTAACATTCATATTAAAAAAATCCAAACGTCGACTTTCATATGTATGCACATAATAAAAAACCATATCAGTAACATCCCCTAATAAAACTTTTAAAAATTCATAACTAAAATATTGATTCAGCAGGTGTATAGGAAAGTTCAATACCTGCATTTAAGTTGACTTTCTCAGGATTGTGCATTAAGGGATTCCCATCGTAGAATAGTTTAGTGAGTTCTCGCTAATAAACTTGATAAATAAACATCATAATGAAGAACCCAAAATTTAATAGTATAGATACACAAGTTTTTTCCCTAATTCTCCTCAAAAATAAGGATGAAATTGACTTTTATTCTTAAATAAAATTAATAATATATTGTCAGTGTAGAATTAAAAATCAATATCATAGAAAGTTTTACAACTTTTGTTTGTTCCTGTATTTGTTGGGTATATCAATCCTTAGTTGACTGCATTTTTTAAATGTCTACTACCAACTACAACTGATTTTAAACCTAATAACACTGACAGACAAATGGGCATATACACACGTTCACAGAACACCATTCTCAAAGTTCCCTTCGTCTATCATCGTATACTTTGATGTAGTCGAAGCTTCAAAAGTCTCAGCACCTCCCTCCATGTTGGAAGAATTTGTTTTTTTAGAGGAAATATATACACAGCAATAGTAAGTATATACACACAATACAGTATGGAGGTTAGCAGCAAGATAGTCTTCATATTAAGAGTGCCTATTGGTATCCACTGGGCTCGTCGTCGCTATGATCTCCTTGACAACACACCAAAGGAAGATGGAGAAGATCACAAAAGAAAATTCACCAGAAAAAGGGCTACACCCACGCTCAGATTGGGTCGTCATAGGAAGAAGGGATTATCCATAGCTGCCACTTGCAGGAGGTTCCGTGTTCGGATCTTGAGGGCGTACAGGGAGTTACAGCTGTGGAAAGGGATCAACGCTTTCTTCCATCGACTTCTTGCTGAATTGATAGAGGCAGGCCCCGGAATGGAGATGATTAATTTCGGCACTTTCATCAATGCTAATTCTTTGTAACATATTTATAGATAGATGGATGTATGTGTGTTGTTTGATGGATGATTCTGATAAATCCAACATCAACAAATTTTCAGTTCTGCAGATGAATATTGGATTTGGAGTCTATACAACAGAAAACTTGTTCTGTTTTGTTTTAGGGTTGATTAGATATGTAGATTTCTGTTGGAATATTTGTTGCATAATATTCCAAGTTCTCCATGCTTTTGGAGTTTTTCATCACAAAACCTACCCCACGACGGTTATGTAATGTTTCAAAGATAGTTCTAGAAAACTCTATGAGGGCGTTGAACTAATATATGTATGTGTTTTTTCTTTTGCCATTAATTGATAGTTATAAGGACTTACAAGGACTGATGTGTTAGTTATAAGGAAGACTTACAAGGAGTGATGTGTTAAAAAGTTACTCACAAGATTTGAAAGATTCAGTAACCAGATCAGGACTAAACCACACTCACACTGACCAACTATCCCACTATTTAGGACAGCGTTGAACCAAGTTAAACCAGAATGTTAAATAAAGTACATCCTTCATAAAACCTATAAATAAGAAGGCTTGACTGTAAGCATTTTAGCATGAATGGATTTCCCAAGTTTTATGTCATCTCTATCTCTTCTTATCATCATTTTTATCTTGTCTTGTCTTAAAATGGATCGATTATTAACGCGGTTATACCGTTGTATTTTCCAATCAGATACTAGGCAGTGGACCAGGTTTTCTCTCTTCTGCATCAGTGATATCTCTACACTTATGCCCTGCTTAACAGATACTCACAGAATCCCGGATTCCAAAGGATTGTCCCATAATGTCATCCACGTGGCTTTTACTACCCGGATTGTTAAAGTCAATAATATTATTCGCAATGCTTCCTTTCCCTCTGGAGTCTCTGCTAGCCAAAGTATCATTTGCATCCATATCATTGTCCTCTGATGACAAACCTTTCATGGTATCACTTGTAGATGTATCCTTCCCAGATCCATCTCCAAATATCACCGCATCTGAAGGATTTTCACCAACCTTAATCAAGACCCTTAGTATGTCTTGGTCAATCGTATGTATAGGCAACTGATTGATCTATGGTAAAGGGCAACTTCTTGAAGTTCATTTGAATTAATTTCCATGAAATTCTTATTATAAATGAGCATTCTACAGTTCAGTTCAATACGAGGGAGATATATAATTCATTCAATGTTCAATTTAGAGTTGACATGAGTTCAGTAAAAAAATATTTAATATTAACTAAATAAAAAACAATGTAAAAAATTAAAATCCCATTGATTTATCTTAAATACTGATTTTTCATACACTAACATCTATCATACACCCAAAGATCATACACCCAAAGAGATCAAATCCTAATAAATCGGTATTTAAAATGAATCTAAATTAGTAATCAAAACATTGGTGATGTCCAGTAGTCAAAACATTGATGATGTCTATATGTGGATCAATTAATCGGCATCACAATGCATCGATAGCTTATTGGACAGAGAATTGATATCTTTAATGGTCTTTCAATTAGATCATTTGTTGTGAAAATGAAGAAGCGGTAGTGGGGAAGTAATCATACAGCTTTGAAGTTGGTGAAGTGAATGGATAGGCACTCATTATAGCTATAGTGATTATATAATTACCAATGAATTCACCAATTGCCAGCCATAGACTTGTACCAATTTTCAACATGCTCATCACATCTACTGGCACTGGTCTCTGGTATCCTTTATCCATTGAGACGATATTGCTTTTATCCACACCCCCACCATTTAGCAAGAAATTGACTTGCAATGGAGTTGTAAGACAAGAAGATGTCTCCATATTATCTGTGCGGGCAATAAGCAGACACAATTCTTCTTGACAAGTGGGATTTTTAAGCTTGTCTTGTCTTCAAAAGAAACTAGAATAGCCCGTAGGCTCGATCGTGGGTAAAACCAATGAATAATTATAGAACTAATGTGGGTAGTATTACGTGTTTTTGGTGATGAAAGCTACTTCGTACTCTTAAGGCAGTTTAATAGCTCCTTTGACATTGTTAATGTTTCATACGTATTTTGTTGGAAATATGTCAATAAATTTTTTCATGCACATGCATTTCAACTAAAAAAAATTTCATGCACATGCATTTCAACTAAATTAGTAATATGTATACATGTATTCATTGTAAACGGGTTGTGTACACTGTGTAATTTATTTATGAATTGTTGGTGTAATTATGTGATTTGTTCTTGATTGGTTGATAGATGTTATATATATGAGTATACACATAGAGGTGAGAGTGCAATGTGTGTCGAGAGCAGAGTGTGTGTGAGGAGAGGATGGTTGTATGTGTGAGATTGGCTATTGTAATTCTCCCTTGAATAATAAGAATACCAAATATCATTGTTCGTGTTTTTTTTTTTTGGCATTGGGTTTCTACATAAATCACTGTGTCAATTGTAAAATTGTTGTTCTCGGTTTTATGCATGTTTAATCTTGCTTGCAGATGCTCTAGTTTGTTATGCTCTGTTTTGCTTCCGCTTCCCAACAAGTGGTATGAGAGCTGGTTGAGTAGGTGTCGCAGGTGAGCCAAGGTGAATTGTGTGCAGGTCTCCTGTGAGCGCAAGAACCTTTGGACGTGTTTTTTGGCACTTAAGGACAAGCAGACCGAAGTATTGAGGAGTCCGGATATTTTTTGAGAACTAGAAGGTGTGATTGAGTGAGTTTCAGGTCACCAACATTCCCTAGACACTATTAGAAATGTGTCAACACTCTCATACTTGAGAAATAGGAAAAATTTATGAATCAAAACACCCAGTTTGTGCATCACAGAATGTCGGAAAATCAATGCTCCCGCATCCACACTCAAGGAGGGCTGATCTCTAAAACTCGCGCTCCCTTTCAACACTCACAAGAGCGTTGATCTTAAAAACCAAAATTCACATGGTATAAAAATTTGATGGTATGAAGTTTTTGTCTTATTATGTTGACATGCTCCTTACCTTTCAAAGGTGAATGTTTAAAGTATGAAAAATTCATGTGGGTGGATGTTTAAAAGGTGAATTTTTTTTTATAATAAAAGGTGAGGTGAGTAAAAAGGTTTTTTTAGGTATAAAATATTGTTTAAAAAAAAACTTTTTTTTATTATTTTTTTTTGGGTTTATATCATTATTCTTTTATATTTAAAAAGATTTGGTTTTATAAGTAGTGGTTTTGGAGTTTTTTTTGTTAATAGCGAAAGTGTAAAGTTCTAAGTTTGAGGTGGAGAAATTCAGTGGTAAGAATAACTTTGCGCTATGGAAGCTCAAAATGAGGGATTTGTTTCTGCAACAAGGATTGCAAAAGGCATTGGATGGAAAACAAAGAAACCGAAAAGCATGACAGACGAGGACTGGAAAGATCTTGATGTAAGAGCCCTTAGTACCATTCATTTGTGTCTGGGAGATGAAGTGTAGTTTAACATTGTTGAAGAGGAAACAACAATAGGTTTATGGAACAGAATAGAGAGTTTGTATATGACAAAGTCCTTGACGAATAGAATCTTGAATAGGAAGTTGTAGTTTGCGGATGAAAGAAGGTACAAAAATTGTTGATCATTTGAATGTTTTCAATACTCTGATTTGTCAATTATCTAGTATGGACGTAACATACGAAGATGAGGACAAGGAGGTTACACTACTATGTTCATTGCCTAAGTCTTGGGATCATCTGGTCACAACTATGTGGTTTAGCTCAACAGATGCCATTGATTATGATACTGTTGAGGGATCTTTGTTGTCTTAGGAGATGAGAAAAAGATCCAGTAAAGAAACCTCAACAAGAGAAGCAATGGTGGTCAAAGGTCGATCTACAGAAAGAGGGAAAAGTGAGAGGGGTACATCAAGGTCTAAGTCAAAAGGAAATAAGAGTAAGAAAAAATGTTGGTTCTGTGGAAAATTTGGGCATCTCAAGAAGGATTGTTGGGAAAGACAGAATGCATCCAAAGAGGACTCCACAAAAGAAACAAAGGAAGCTAATTTAGCAGGAACAAGTTCAAGTTCCAGTTTAGGTATGGTTGATGAGGTATTGTCTACTTTTAATGTTTCACATCAACATCAACATTGGTTGTTAGATTCTAGTGCATCCAACCACATGTGTCTTCATAGAAATTGGTTCTTAACTTACCAATCTATTGATGATGGTGTTGTTTTTATGGGAAATGATTTTTCTTGTAAAATTGTTAGAGTTGGTAGCATCCGGATTAAAATACATGATGGTTCTATAAGAACATTAACAAATGTAAGGAATGTACCCAAACTTAGAAAGAACTTGATATCTTTGGGAGTTCTATATTTTTTTGGTTACAGGTGTACAACTCAAAGTGAAGTACTGAAGGTGTCCAAAGGCATCTTAGTAGTTATGAAGGAAAAGAGGATTGGGAACCTTCATCAGGTTGAAGGAAGGACAAAAGTAAATAAAAAAGTGGTAGCATATGAAGATGCAAATGACTATGTTTGTTTATGGCATCAATGTTTGGGTCATATGAGCGAGAAAGGGCTTAAGGTACTGGTTGATCGTAAGTCACTTCCAAGTTTGAAGTTTGTGAATTTGAATTTTTGCAAGTATTGTGTTTTTGGAAAATAGTGTAGACAAAAGTTTAAAACATGAAGGCATATAAGCAAAGGTATCCTTGATTACATTCATTCAGATGTTTGGGGACCATCCCCTACAATTTATTTTGGAGGATCGTCATATTTTTTGACATTTATAGATGAATAATCTAAAAAGGTTTGGGTCTATTTACTTAAAAGAAAAGATGATGTATTTAATACTTTTAAGTAATCGAGAGCTTTGGTTGAAAAGAGCATTGACATGTCAATCAAGTGTTTAAGGACAAATAATCAAGGTGAGTTCACATCTGTGGAATTTGAGAACATTGAAAGACATAAGACCACAGTTTATACTCATCAACATAATGGTGTTGCTAAACGCATGAATAAGACTCTTCTAGAGAGAAAAACGACCATACTTAGTAATGCCAAGATGCAACAAGAATTGTGGGTAGAAGCAGTTCTTACATCATGCTATCTGATAAATCGGTCACCATCAACTGAAATAAACTGTAAGATTCCAGAAGAGGTATGGACAAGTCATTCGTGTGATTTTTCAAATCTGAGAATATTTGGTTGTGATACTTATGCTCTTATTTCTAAAGATTAGCGTTCTAAGTTAGCTCCTAGATCAAAGAAATATGTCTTTGTCGGTTATGGTAATGGAGTTAAGGTGTACATATTGTGAGATCTTACTGTCCACAAACTCATCATAAGAAGAGATGTAGTATTTGATGAATCCTCACTCTTAAAATTAGAAGTGGTAGATGTTGAAGTGAGACAAGAACAAGTATCGCAAGTTCAACAAATTCAGTTGGAAACTCAACCATCTTCAGAAAGGGAGGAGCATGAAGAATTTCTAGAATAATATGAAGATGCATAAAATATCCAGGAAACTGAGGATATGCCTCAACCATCTCTAAGGAGATCTTCACGAGTTAGGAATCCTCCTACAATGTATGATGATTATGTTTCATCTATGGCTTTGGTTTCTATTGATGGAGAACCTAGTTGTTTTCAGGAAGCAATTAAGGTATCTGAAAGTGCTCAATGGAAGAAATCTATGAAAGAAGAAATGGATGCCTTAGGAAGGAATCAAACATGGGACCCGATAGAACTTCCAAAGGACAGGAAGGTTGTCGATTGCAAGTGGGTCTAAAAACTGAAAAAGGGTGTTGATGATAAAGTCGAAAGGTATAAAGAAAGACTGGTAGAAAAATGGTATTCTCAAAAGGAAGGTATTGATTTTCATGAGATATTTTCACTAGTTGTGAAACTTGTTTCAGTTCGTGTTGTGTTAGCACTAGTTTCTTTACTTGATCTTGAGTTAGAGCAACGAGATGTTAAAACAACATTTCTACATGGAGATTTAGATGAGGATATATATATGGAACAATTAGAAGGTTTATTTCAGGATCGTAATAAGAGGTTTGTTTGAAAACTCAAGAAGTCATTATATGGCCCGAGGCAGTCTCCTAGGAAATTGTACAAGAAGTTTGATTCCTTCATGGTGAACCTAAATTTTACAAGAAGTGAATATGATCATTGTGTTTACCTTAAAAAGTTGGAAAATGAAATGTTCATTATTTTGGTGTTATATGTTGACAATATGCTTATGGCACGCAAAATCATGGTCGAAATAAATCGGTTAAAGGCTCAATTGGCTAGGGCATTTGATATGAAAGATCTAGTAGCAGAAAAACAAATCTTAGGCATGGAGATACACAAAGACAGGAAAAATGGTAAGATGTGGTTATCACAACAAAATTATGTGGAGAAAAWAMTTATGAGATTCGGTATGAATAATGTGAAACCCATACAAATCCCTTTGGATTCCCATTTCAAGATTTCTTCAGGTTTATTTCTTAGTAGTGACGAAGAAAAGGATTATATGTCTTGTGTACCATATGCTAATGTAGTGGGAAGTTTGATGTATGCGATAGTGAGTACTAGACTAGAAATTTCACATGCAATTGGTGTTGTCAGTTGATACATGGAAAATCTAGGAAAAGAGCATTGTGAAGCAGTGAAATGGGTGCTTCAATATCTTAGAGGCACAAGCATTTATTCTATCACCTATGATGGTTCCATAGATTCAATTTTCGATTATGTAGATTTAGATTTTGGAGGTGACTTGGACAAAAGGAGATCCACTTCAGGATATGTCTTTACTCTTCTCGGAGGACCTATTAGTTAGATTTCAAATATTCAAAACGTAGTCGCTTTATCCACTACTGAGGCAGAGTATATGGCTGCTTCACATGCATGCAAGGAGGAAATTCAGTTACAGGGTTTGTTGGGTGAGTTTGGAAGGATGCAGGACAAGGTGAAAGTATTTTGCGATAGTCAAAGTGTTATTCATTTGGCTATAAATCCATATTATCACAATAATATGAAGCATATTTCTGTTAAGTACCATTTTGTAATACATGTTGTTGATGAAGGTGGAGTGGCTCTGGAAAAGGTCCATACAAAAGTGAATTCTGCAGACATATTTACGAAACTAGTTTTGTTAGAGAAGCTATGATGGTGTTTGGCTTCTCTTGGCTTGCATAAAATATGTTGAATTAATTAAGGGCATGATATATCAGGTAAATTGCTTTCAAGGTGGAGATTGTTGGAAACATGCCAATGAATTTCCTCATGCGCTCTCATGCACATGATTTTCAACTAAATTAGAAATGTGCATACATGCACTCATTGTAAACAGGTTGTGTAAAATGTGTAATCTATTTATGAATTGTTCATGTAACTATGAGATCTATTCATGATCATTTTTTGTAACTGAGTGATAGATGTTATATATACGAGCATATCCATAAAGGTGAGACTGAAATGTGTGTAGATATCCGAGTGTGTGTGAGGAGAGGATGGTTGTATTCATGAGATTGGCTATTGTAATTCTCCCTTGAATAATAAAAATATCGAATATCATTGCCCGTGATTTTTTTCCCGCATTGGGTTTCCACATAAATCATTGTGTCAATTGTGGGATTGTTGTTCTCAGTTTTATGAATGTCTAATATTGCGTACATATGCTCTGATTTGTTATGCTCTATTTTTATTCTGCTACCCAACATATCTCTGAAATGAAACCAACCACTTCGACAAGCATTCTTCACAGAGAGCATTAGCACCATGATTGTTCGTTGATGTCAAATATCACCTTTGCGTTCAAAAACTTATCTCTTTAATTGTAATAACTCACGTATCAGAGTTGGGATTTGGTTATATAACCACTCCAGAATCAATTGACCTGTAGATCTCATTTGATAAGTTTGTGGATACAATAAAACCTAGTATCACATCAATGCAACTTATGGCATAAACAATATGTGACCAGTGTGCTACTTGATGACAAAACCTGCTCACAATTGAATTCAATGGCTCAACCTCATCCAGACTTAGATCATGGTCTTGCTTTTGAGATTTCATATCAAAAGAAAATGGTATTTCATTATTAGTTCCATCCTGAAAACGCATTATCATATGTTTATTCTTATCGACTAAGAGAATCGAGCATCATGTGTCTCATAAGTTGAATCAAGTATGATCGATTCATATATCCACTACATAAGATTGATGGATATTGATAACCAATCTTCATGTGTTGGAATGATTAACTGTTATTTGTCTGATATATGGTCATATCAAAGGTTGTAATTGTTATCAGTATAAATTTTATCTCTATGTAGGTGTTCTTCTAAGTTAGATCTAGTTGGATATGAGAGATTCTCTTCAACTAGATAATTCTATTTTGGTGGAGATATTCTTTCAACATGTTGTTAGCAAAGCTAAAATAATTTATATCTTAAGCCAAAGCTTTATGCATTTATATTTGTACAATTATTTGTTAAATAAAACACTCAATACATTTTTTAACTGTGTGGAAACTATGTTTACGTAATCATCACCTATTGAACCTTTTAAATGTGAAGGATAAGTAGGACAATAAACTCAAAGCTAATCCCTTTGGTCTTTGTTGCACTAGCGAGTCGAAATTAGGACAACAATTCTAATGTCCCATGCAAGGATCAAAATTGATCTGGTCATAGCTCGTCAAAAGTTCCTTGAAGTGTCATTGAAAATTTATGGTCATCAAAAGAAGAACTCTTTTTGTTTTTACCGGTTTTGAAAGAAGTACAATGTGGATGTTAAAATTTCATGAAAAAGGCTATAGTTCAAGTTTCCTGTCACACGTACTTCTTCAGTAAATGACACCTCTAGGATTGAATGAAGTAGATGTAACACTAAATAGCGGTAAAGGTTATGGCGGTCATCGACGAAGTGACCCAAACCTCGGTGACCTAGCTCTGCACATGATAAATACGTATTAAATCATTTGCAGAATCAAACTAGGCTCCTTGGAAGTTCTGGGCTCTCTCTATTTGATGGTTTCACAACTCATGAGGCCTTTCTTTAATTAATGGTTATTTCTTAGTTGAGTACAACATGGCCATGCTCTATTTTTTCTTTGCTTGTAATATGTTTCTAGATTTTGGGTTTTATGTTAGGTTTTTATAACTTCTTTTTTTGTTTTGTATTGTTTGCATTTGGTTTCCTATGGGTGATGAGATGATATTTTTCTTGGTTAAACCCTATAGAAGTGGTTTGTGGACATTCCACATGATGTGCAGTGGGTGGAGAAGGTATGAAAACTACTTGCAAGATTTATTTAATTTGCAATTGCATCTGTGTTTATTCAATTTGATGGTCTAATACAACTATGTGCATGCAGATGTAGATAGATTGTGGAGGGGGGTTGGTGAAGACTGGGAGTCCATAGAGGAAAAACACTATAAAATTAAATATAAAGGATTCTCACTCGAGTTATTTCACTTGGCTCAACCCTCAGAGCCCCTAAA